>PITB01023317.1:0-25908 GCA_004024585.1 Paradoxurus hermaphroditus
AAACTTTAGGGGCCCCTTGGTGGCTCAGTTAGTTCAGCGTCAGACTTTGACTCAGTCATGATCTCACAGCTCATGAGTTCAAGCCCCACATTGAGCTCTGTGAAGACAGCTCAGAACCTAAACCCTGCTTCGGATTCTGTGTCTCCTTCTCTCTGCCCTCCCCTCTTGCACTGTCTCCCTCCTCTCTTTCAAAAATAAATAAACACTTAATAATTTTTAACATATGGGGCACCTGGGTGGCTCAGTCGGTTGAGCGGCCGACTTCAGCTCAGGTCATGATCTCACGGTCTGTGAGTTCGAGCCCCGCGTTGGGCTCTGTGGTGCCGGCTTGAGCCTACAGAGCCTGGAGCCTGCTTCCGATTCTGTGTCTCCCTCTCTCTCTGCCCCTCCCCTGCTCACGCTCTGTCTCTATGTCTCTCAAAAATAAACAAATGTTAAAAAAAATTTTTTTTAATTTTTAACATAAATAAACTTAAAAAAAAAGACACAGAAGAAATTTAAATGCATATTATTATGACAATCTGGAAAAGCAAAAACTAAGCAGACAGTCGAGAGATTAACAGTTGTCAAAGCCTCTGGGGGAGAGACGGATGGACAAGTGAGACACAGGATATTTAGAGCAGAGAAACTACTCTGTGTGACAGTATAATAGTTATACATATAACAGACACATGTAAATTAGTCTAAACCTCTAAAATGACAACACCAAGAGCGAACATAATGTAACCTATGGACTTTGGGTGATAATGAAGTATAACTGTATGTTCATCATTTATATCAAATGTATAACTCTAATGGAGGATGTTGATAATGGGGGAGGCTGTGCATGTGTGAAGGCAAGAGACATGTGGGAAATCTCTGCACTTCTGCACAATTTGCTGTTTGCCTAAAACTGATCTAAAGAAAAATATCTTTAAAAAGAGAGAAAGATTCATAGTTCCCAAGAGAAAGGAGCATCCCTCATACCATTGGGGCCACACAGGAGAGCAGCAGGATTGGTCATGAAGCAGAAAGACTGGAGGAAATTGGAGAAGAGACTTTCTATTTTCTACAAGAAAGAATGGGAAAGGCAGAGTAAGGAGGTCTTGGTTGGCTAGTTTAAATAATTTCAGCTGGTTCTGGGGCACAAGAGTTCTGGGATGGTTACAAAAGATGGGTAGTATCCCAGAGTTCTAAAGCTTGATAAAAGCAGTTACAGAAGCATGGGTCCTGAATTCGGCCACAATTTAAGAGCTGAGTGAGTTAATCTCCACTAAACCTGCCTTCAAGAAATATTAAAGGGAGTTTTCAAGCTGATGAAAGGACAAACTGATAACATGAAAATATAAAAGGTATTTGTAAAGATAAACTGTAATCAAATTCAGATAACTATAATCTGGTGGTATCTTAACCACTTACTTCCAGTATATATTACAAAAGTATTAAAATGGCTATAGCTATAATAACTTGTTAATGGATACACAATATAAAAAGAAAATTATGACATCAAAACATGAAAGGGGAAGAATAAAACGGTAGAGTTCCTGTATGCAATTAAAGTTATATTTCTATCAGTGTAAAATAGACTGCTATATCTATAAGTGGTTTTATGTAACAACTTCAGTAAGTTTTTCACCTCCTAAAACCTTTAGGGGAAAAATGTAATAGTAAAGACAAGAAAAGATCAGAGAAAATCTTCAGAGACAACCACAAAACAAGAAATAGTGTGGCAATAAATACATATCTATCAATAATTTCTTTGAATGTAAATGGACTAAATGCTCCAATCGGAAGACATTGGGTTAGAGAAGGATTAAAAGAAATAAAAAACACTCATATGTATGCTGTATACAAAAGACCCATTTTAAACCTAAAGACACCTGCAGATTGAAAATCAGAGGATAAGGAAACATTTATCATGCAAGTGGATTTCAAAAGAAAGCTAGGGTAGGAAATACATATATTGGACAAAATAGACTTGAAAGCATGCTACAAAGACTGTAGCATGAGACAAAGAAGGACACTACATAATAATAATAAAGGTAACAATCTAACAAAATATACAACAATCATAAATATTTATGCACCCAACACAGGAGTACCTAAATATGTAAATGGTTAATAAAAATCATAAAGGAAATTACTGATAATAATAAAACAATAATGGGGGACTTTAACACCCCACTTATATCAATGGACAGATCAACTAAACAGAATATCAACAAGGAAGCAATGGCTTTGCATGACGCACTGACCAGTTGGCTTTAACAGATATATACAAAACATTCCATCCTAAAACAGCAGAATACACATTGTGGTCAAGTGCACATGGGACCTTCCCCAGAATAGATTGCTGATTAGTCCACAAAACAAACTTCAACATATTCAAGAAGATTAAAATCATATTGTGCACCTTTTCTGACCACAACACTAGGAAACTAGAAATTCGCCACAAGAAAAAACTAGCACACCACAATTACAAGAAGGTTAAATAACATCCTACTAAACAATGATTGGTTCAACCAGGAAATCTAAGAAGAAATTAAAAAGTTCATAAAACAAGTGAAAATGAGAACACGATGGTTCAAAACTTCTGGGAAGCAAGAATAAGCTCAAATAAATGACGTAACCTTGCACCTAAAGGAGACAGAAAAAGAAAACAAAACCTGAGACCAGAAGAAGGAAGGAAATAATAAAAAATAGAGAAGAAATAAATGGCAGAGAAACTAAAATATATAATAGAACAGATCAAACCAGGAGCTGGTTCTTTGAAAAGGTCAACAAAACTGATAAACCTTTAGTCAACCATATCAAGAAAAAAAGAGAAAGGATTAAAAAAAATAAAACCACAAACAGAAAGGAGAAATAACAAACCCCACAAACAATCATAAGAGAATGTAATGAAAACCTGCATGCTAACAAATTGGACAACCTAGAAAACATGGATAAATTTCTAGAAACATATCTACCAACACTCAAACAAGAGGAAGTAGAAAATTTGAACAGATCATAATCAGGAAAGAAATTGAATCAGTAATCAAAAAACTCCCAACATACAAGTCCAGGACCAGATGGCTTCACAGGAGAATTCTACCAAACATTTAAAGAATAGTTAATATCTATTCTTCTTAAACTTTTCAAAAAATAGACGAGTAAGGAAAACTTCCAAATTCCTGATTCAATGAGGCCTCATTACTCTCACACCAACAACATATAAAGACACCACTAAATAAGATAACTACTGGTCAATATTCCTGATAAACATAGATGCAAAAACTCTCAATAAAATACTAACAAACCAAATTCAATGATTACATTTAAAAAAAATCGCCATGATCAAGTGGGATTTATTCCTGTGTTGCAAAGGTGGTTTAACATTCACAAATCAATCAATGTGATACATCACATCAATAAAGAAAGGGTAAGAACCATATGATCATTTCAATAGATATAGAAAAAGCATTTGACAAAGTTCAATACACATTTCAGATAAAAACCTTCAGCCAAGTGGGTTTAGAGTGTCTGAATATACTGCAATATAATAAAACCTACAGCTAATATCATCTGTAAAGAAGGACAAATGAGATCTTTACTCCCAAAGTCAGAAACATGACAGAGATGTCCACTCTCACTATTTTTATCCAACTTAGTACTGAAAGTCCTAGACATAGCAATCAGACAACAAAAAGAAATAAAAGGAATACAAATTGTTAAGGAAAGAGTAAAACTTGCACTTTTTGGAGATGACACAATAATGTACATAGAAAACCCTAAAGGCTCTACCAAAGAAGGCTGCTATCACTGATAAACAAATCCAGTAAAGTCACAGGATACGAAATCAATGTAAAGTAATCTGTTGCATTTCTATACACCAATAATCAAGCAGCAGAAAGATAAATCAAGGAATTAATCCCATTTACAAGTGCAATAAATAACACAAGATACCTAGGAGTAAGCTTAACCAAAGAAGTAAAAGATCTGTACTCCAAAAACTATAGGGCCCATATGAAAGAAATTCAACACAACACAAAGAAATGGAAAGATATTCCATGCTCATAGATTGAAGAATAAATAATGTTAAAAATGTCTATATTACCCACAGCAATCTACACCTTAAATGCAATCCCCATCAAAATTCAAACAACGTTTTTCACAGAACTAGAACAAACAATCTTAAAATTTGTATTGAACCAAAAAAGACCCTGAGTAGTCAAAGCAATCTTGAAAAAGAAAAGCAGAGCTGGAAGCATCACAATTCTGGACTTCAAGGTGGATTACAAGGCTATGGTAATCAAAACAGTATGGTAGTGGCACAAAAGTAGACACATAGATCATTGGAAAAGGATGGAAAATCCAAAACTAAACCCACAATCATAGGGTCAATTAATCTTTGACAGAACAGTAAAGAATATCCGATGGGAAGAAGACAGTCTTTTTAACAAACGGTATTGGGAAAACTGGTGGCAACATTCGAAATAATGATATGGATCGCTTTCTTACACCATACACAAAAAGAAATTCAAAATGGGTGAAGAGACCTAAATCTGAGACCCGAAACCATAAAAATCCTAGAAAAAAACACAGACAGTAATCTGTTTGACATAGGCTGTAGCAACTTTTTAAATATGTCTCCTGAGACAAGGGAAACAAGACCAAAAGTGAACTATTGTGACTACCTCCAAATAAATAGCTTCGGCACAGGAAAGGAAACAACCAGCAAAACTAAAAGGCAACCTATGAAATGGGAGAAGATACTAGCAAATGACATATCTGGACATGGATTATATCCAAAATAGTAAAGAAATGCATATGGGTGGCTCAGTTGGTTAAGTGTGTGACTCTTGATTTTCACTCTGGTCAGGATCTCATGGTTCATGAGATCAAGCCCCACATCGGGTGGTGTGTTGATAACATGGAACTTGCTTAGGATTCTCTCTCTTTGCCCCAACCCTGCTCGTGCTTTGTCTCTCTCTTTTAAAATAAATATATAAACTTTAAAAATATGTATGTAAATAATTTATCAAATTCAACACCCAAAATACAAATAATTCGACTACAAAATGGACAGAAGACATGAGCAGACAAATCTCCAAGGAAGACATAGAGATGACCAGGAGACATAAATATGCTCATCATCACTTCCCATCAGGGATATCGAATGAGAGGGGCACATGAGTGGCTCAGTCAGTTAAGTCTGACTCTTGATTTTGGCTCAGTGAGATCAACTGATGAATGGATAAAGAAGATGTGGTATATATATACAATGGAATACTATGCAGCAATGAGAAAGAATGAAATCTGGCCATGTGTGGCAACATGGATGGAACTGTAGGATATTATGCTGAGTGAAATAAGTCAGGCAGAGAAAGACAGATGCCATATGTTCCCACGCATAGGTAGGCTTTGGAAGACCTAGCAGAGAACCAGTGGGGAGGGGAAGAAGGGAAGGGGGAAAAAAGCCACAGAGAGGAAGAAAGACATGACATGAGAGACTTTCAAAGAATAAGAAAGAACTGAGGGGAGAGATGGATGTAGGAGGGGGGAGAGTGGGTGATGGGCACAGAGAAGGGCACTCGTTGGATTGAGCACTGGGTGTTGTATAGAAACCAATTTGACAGTAAATTATTTTTTAAAAAAACCCACATCAGGCACTGCACTGAGAGCACAGAGCTTGCTTGGGATTCTCTCTACCCCTCACTCTGCTCCTCCCCCATCCTCTGTCTTTCTCTCTTTTTCAAAATGAATACACTTTAAAAAAATACAATGAGATATCACCTCACACCTTTCAGAATGGTTAAAATCAATGACACAAGAAACAAAAGGTGTTGACAAGGATGCAGAGAAAGGGGAACACTCTTAGACTATTGTGGGAATGCAAACTGGTACTGCCAATCTGGGAAACATTATGGAGGTTCCTCAATAATTAGCAATAGAACTACCTTATGATCCAGCAATTGCACTACTGGGTATTTACCCAAAGAATACAAGAACACTAATTCAAAGGGATACATGTATCCTGTATGTTTATAGCAGCAGTATTTACAATAGCTCAAGTGTCCATCAATTGATGAATGGATAAAGAAGATGTCGTGTATATATATACAAGGGACACTATTCAGACATAAAAAGATTAAAATCTTGCTGTTTGCAAATGGATGGAGCTATAGTGTATAAAGCTAAGTGACGTAAGTCAGTCAGAAAAAGACAAATACCATATGATTTCACTCATATGTGGAACTTAAGAAGCAAAATGAACACGCAAAGGGGGAAAATAAGAGAGAGAATGACTAATCAAGAAATAGACTCTTAATTGTAGAGAACAAACTGATACTTACCAGAGGGGAGAGGATAGGGGATGGGTTAAATAAGTGATGGCGATTAAGGAATATACTTGTCATGATGAAGATAGGGTATGTATGAACTGTTGAATAACTATATTGTCTTTCAACAAATGACAACTGAAACAAATAGAACACTAGATGTTAATTAACTGGAATTAAAATAACTACTTAAAAAGGAAAATATGGATTATCAACAAGTTATTTCTAACATGTTATTTATTGAGAAATTACATTTAATTAATATAAATAGAATCAGTTTATATTATGCAAAAATATACTTTCAAAATGAAATTGTAAGAGGACCAATAAAGCAAAAATAAAAAACCCAAAAACAAACAAACAAACAAAAAACACAGCAGAAAGGAAAACAAAGTAGATTAGAATTGAGGATACTGAATTTCAGTCCCACTTATGGAACCACTTAGTTGTATGGCCCTGGAAAACATATATAAAATTTCTAGGTCTCCAATGTCTGTTAAATGAGGTCAGATAAAATGGATTATAAACCTCATTTAAGAATAAATGATATGTGGTTATAGAAAAAGTGCATAATTAAATCTTGGAAAAGTCGAGGTGGGTCGAGGAATACAGAAAATAGATATGAACTAAACATCCATGACACGTAAAGACTTAAAATTCTCTTTTTTACAGTAGAGAAAAACACTAGAACTGGGATCCCTTGTTGAAAACACACACACCAATAAACAAAGCATTGTGTCTTCTTCAAATATTACTTTCTCAAGAAAGTAATTTTTCTTTCCAAGGTTTTCCTCAGGGAAACCTTGACATCCTTGTTCCTCAAACTGTACACCAGTGGGTTTAACATGGGCACCACAATGGTATAAAACACAGAGGACACTTTCCCTTGATCAAGGGGCAAGAGAGAAGGTGGTTTGAGATACATGAACGCCCCAGAACCAAAGAAAAGAGAAACCACAATTATGTGGGAGGTACATGTACTGAAAGCTTTGGATCTGCCCTCAGTGGAGTGAATGTGCAGAATGCTGGACAGAATCAGAGCATAAGAGATGAAGATGGTGACAATGGGGATTCCAATGTCAATGGCCACACGTATGAAGACCACCAGCTCATGTACGTAAGTGCTGTTGCAGGAGAGTTCAAGGAGAGGAAGGACATCACACATGAAATGATTGACAAGGTTGTCAGCACAGAAGGTCAGACTTGTTATGTTTCCCATGTGGACTATGGCTCCTGAAAGCCCCATCACATAGACACCTAACAAAAGGAATAAACACACCTTAGGAGACATGGTGACCGTGTACACCAGTGGTTTGCAGATGGCCACATAGCGGTCATATGCCATTGCTGACAAGACGAAGCACTCGCAAATGACAAAGAAGCAGAAGAAAAAGAGTTGAGTCATACATTCTGCATACAAGATGATGTTCTTCTTGGAGACAAAACCCTGCAGCATTTTGGGGCTGATGGTAGTGGAGTGACTGAAATCTATTAAGGAGAGGTTGAAGAGGAAGAAGTACATGGGGGTGTGAAGGCAAGAATTCAACCCAATCAGGGCTATCAAGCCCAGGTTCCCCAGCACAGTGACCATGTAGAAACCTAGAAACAGGAAGAAGAGAGGGATCTGGAGTTCTAGCCGGTCTGTTAAGCCTGTAAGGATAAACTCTGTCACAGAAGAGTTCTTAGCTGCCATTCTCCTCTTGGGGATGAGTGGAGCAAGGGCAGTCTGGAGAAAAGAAGAGAGAATCAGTTAGACGAAAGAAATACCACCACTCTCCCCGTATCCAACTCCCATTTTGAAGAGTGTAATCCATAGACAGAGATTTGAACATTAGGATGGACGGTGGGAAGATTTTTACTGTTTGCTATGGATCTATCCTCCAGCCCAAGTGACTTTAACTTCCAGAGAGAATAGACGCTAACCTTTGCCTCCAGAAAGAAAGCAGTAATTTCTTCATATCCCAATTCATTCAAAAATAAGATATTTTTAGAACTTCAAGTTAGTCCATTTTCTATGTCTTTCTTTCTCTTGCCTGTGCTTCCATTGCTCAAACCTGGGCCTCTTCCCTCAAGAGAGTCTTGTCAAAAGACACTGTGACCTCTCAGAACCCCCACCACTGGGTCACTGCTCTCAAACCAAGAAGGTGAGGTCACATCTTTCCAAACTGTTCCAGCTCAAGTGGATTTAGGATTAATGATGATTTTTTAAAGCTATCGCCTACTTAAGTGGTTCCTATGACATATAGTGTACTAAGAGCTGTATGACAATATTATTATCCCTATTTTGAAGAGGAGACAACCAAATCCTCAAAATACTGGGGTGAGGCCAGAAGGTGAACTTGGGCAGACTGACTCTCAGGTGTGCCTTCATAACCACTATGTTATATGACCGACCAGCGTTAGGAAGTGACTCACTTTCCTTCAATCTAGATCTGTAATGTTACACTCTACTTTTTCTTGTCCACAATCGTCCATTGGTAGAAAATGACCATTATGAATAGAAAATGATAGGCTGAGCTAGGAACTCTCTCCTCCCAATCTGATCCAAAGGATAAGAACCCCTCATTTATCTTGTAGCCATTTCTGCACTGAAGAACATGATTTCCAATTGTTAATTTGCCCAAAAGCTTACCTATAAGGAAGGAGATGTGCCTTTTCCAGATCAGACGATAACAGGAGAATAAGGAGTTTTATAAGGATTACAGATATCAGTGGCCTAATAGTTAAGATAAAGGCTCCCTCAAACCTATTTCTTCAGAGATTATTTTCCCTAAGGAATAAGAAATGTTTGTTCATACCCTTAACATTGGTTGATTTGGCTTTTAGAGATAATTATTTCAACAAACATTTATCCAGTACTTTCAAAAGAAAATTCATTGTGAAAAAAATATATCATCATTACTTTTTCTGATTACCCACTAATATACTTGACACAGAACCCTTCTACTGACTTCTGGCTGTCAATGCTCAATACAAATACTGAATCCAGGCACCTATTTTGTAACCACTAGCCTAAATTTACCCCTGATGAGAGCTACTGAAATCCATGACATTAGGGTCTTCACTCTCTTGGATCTGGCAAGAATTGGATTTTTTACTTTGGAAAGTAACAAATATGCAATGACTTTAATAAAAACAAGTAGATTATGGAAAGATTAACACAAAAGGCTGTCATAAATTAGGGCAGGACATTCAACCATTTATTTATATTCCAATTCATTCTATGGATAATTGCAGTACATGTAGCTCAAACAAGAGTGTAGACTTCTCAGATCCCCTTATCCTATCTTCACATGGAATATAAACTTAACGGTAACAGAATAATTTCCATGAGGTAAATGCTCCTAACCTCTGCCAATAAATGCCTTTTTCTAAATTCCTCACTGGTCAAAACTCCCTTTGACTATCCCTGCCTTCCACCTATTTTCTTGGAGCCCTACTGGCTTTCTAGCTTCCTTGTAGACTCATATTGAATCCTAGTGGCTCAGATTCTCAACGTAGACAAACAGCCAAATTTGTTCTTCCTCCTTAGTTTGCTTTTGTATTCCTCTGTCTTATACTCTCCACATCAGCTTCTGCCTTGACAAAAATAGTCTATCCTGTGACTTGATTTCTCAGAGTTGTAGTTACCATTCTTTAACAGCAAGCATACACAACTATTAGAATTTTAGAACTGAAGAACTGGGGAAATTATCAATTCAGTATTTCCCAAATGTGGATGATCACCACAATTACCTAGAATGTTTATTAGAAAGAAATTCTGGGCTCCCCACCAGACCTTCTGACTCAAAATCTATATGGGTATGAGTACAGAATTACATTTTTTAATTTTCCAAGGTGATTACAATATCAGCCATTTATGGATTGAAAAAAACCAATATTTACCCCTGTCTTATATACAATGACACTAAGGAGATCCCAAGAAGTAAAGCTATTTGCCCAAGGTCACAGATCTAATTTAGGTCTCCAGGTTTCCAGTCACTCTTAGTGCTTAGGGTCCATATGACCTCCTACTGGGCTGGAATTCAAAAACAAACAAGTCCTTTAAAAGTAAGCATTCAGACTTCAGGTTTTAGGTATAAAGGAGTAGCTTATATCGCATTACCACCCTCTGACCATAAACAACTATAAGACTGGAAAAAATATGTAAAACATCCATTTGAAAGTTTTGAGAAGCAGAGGTTAAAGTCTGGGATTGTGATGCCTCCCGCTTTTGTTTTCTTCTTCAATATTACTTTGGCTATTTGGGGTCTTTTGTGATTCCATATAAATTTCATGATTTTTTGCTCCACCTTTGAGAAGAATGCTGGTGCAATTATGATTGGGACTGCATTGAATGTGTAGATTGCTTTGGGTAGTATTGCCATTTTAACAATATTTACTCTTCCAATCCACTAGCATGGGATGTTTTTCCATTTCCTTGTGTCTTCCTTCCTCAATTTCCTTCATGAGATTTTTTATAGTTTTCAGCGTAGAGGTCTTTTACATCTTTGGTTAGGTTTATTCCTAGGTATTTTATGGTTTTTGGTGCAATTGTGAGTGGGATTCGCTTTTTTATTCCTCTTTCTATTGCTTCATTGTTGGTGTAATGGAATGGAATCGATTTCTGTACATTGATTTTGTATCCTGCAACTAAGCCTAATTCATGGATCAGTTCTAGTAGGCTTTTGGTGGATTCTGTCAAAAAAAAAAGAAAATAGTACTATCCTATGACCCAGCAATAGCACTGCCAGGAATCTACCCAAGAGACACAGGAGTGCTGACGCATAGGGGCACGTGTACCCCAATGTTTATAGCAGCACTTTCAACAATAGCCAAATCATGGAAAGAGACTAAGTGTCCATTAACTGACAAATGGATAAAGAAGATGTGGTATATATATATACAATGGAATACTACGTGGCAATGAGAAAGAATGAAATCAGACCAAGTATATCAACATGGATGGAACTGGAGGATATTATGTTAACTGAAATAAGTCAGTCAGAGAAAGACAGATACCATATGTTTACATGCATAGGTGAATTTTGAGAGATGTAGCAAAAACCATGGAAGAGGGGAAGAGGGGAAAAGAAAAAAGACACAGAGAGAGAGGGTGACAAAACATAAGAGATTCTCAAATACTAAGAGAAAACTAAGGGATGAGGGATGTGTGGGAGGGGGGAGAGTGGGTACAGGCACAGAGGAGGGCACTTTTGGGGGTGAGCACTGGGTGTTATATGGAAACCAATTTGACAATAAATTATTTTTTAAAAAAAGTAAGGAAAAGAAAGTTTTGAGAAGCAGACCGCACAGGGAGGAAGGCAAGAAAAGGAGGTAGCTACCATTTTCACCCTTACTCTCTAAGGACAATTTCCACATCAGACCTTATGAAATGGAGTCCAAGCAAATGGCAGCAGTCTCCACTAGTGGAATAAAGAGGAGTGTTTCATGGATGCTAGGACAGCTGGAATCTGTGGGGCAAGGCATGGAGAGGAAAAAGCCAAAAAAAAGGACCCTTGTGCGTGTGCATAGGGGACTCCCTTGGGTTCTTAGCTGAATTCTAAATTTTGTATGTTCCTGGTAAGACTCCATATGTCTAGGACTCAACAGCTGTCGAAGACTAGGAACTGAAGACTGGTCAGAGAAGGATGTGCCTTACTGGTGAGCTGTTAGGATTCTGGCCTGGTGAGAGTGGAGATGCTTTGATGAACAAAACAGACATGAAGATGAGACCTCTGAAATCCATACCCTAAGCATAAGGTCTAAGCCATCAGGCTAAGGGCAAAGCCGAACTAGATCCATCATAACAAAGGCCAAATCCAAGTCTCAGCAGGGTCAGGTGATCTGCTAGTAAATTAACTGCATTCCAGAACAAAAGGAAACAATCTTATAGAGAAGAGTAACATAATCCACTGTCTCTACAATATATTCATACTTCCAGCATCATAAAATAAAAATTACTAGAAATACAAAGAAGCAAGAAAATATGACCTATAATCAAGAAGTAAAAATATTTGGTAAAAGTAGATCCACCAGTGACCTAAATGTTGCAATTAGCGAAAAAAGACTTTTTTTTTTCTTTTGGGAGAGTGAGCAAGCACAAGTGGGGCGAGGGATCAGAGTGAGAGAGAGAAAGTGAGAATCATTTATTTTTTTTTAATGTGAGAGAGAGTGGAGAGAAAGAGAGAGGGGGAGAATGGCAAGCAGGGTCCTTACTGCCAGTGCAGACCCCGATATTGGGGCTCAATCCCACAAACTGTGAAATCATGACCTGAGCCGAAATCACCAGTTGGACACTTCACAGACTGAGACACCCAGGTGCCCCAGAACAAATTACTATAATTATTTTTGGAAATTTAGACAAAACAAACATTAAATTGACTAACAAAAAAATCCCAACATTTTATAAAAAAACAATGCAAATAAAAGAAATTTTCAAAAAAAAATTTCAAACTGAAAAATATAATATTGGAAATAAAGAATTCATTAGGTTGGTTTAATAGCAATCTGGGTACAGCCAAAGAAAGGATCACTGAAAGCAAAACAGATCAACAGAAATAAATCATACCAAAATGCAGATAGAAAATAATAATAAATAATAAAAATAAAATAATAATAAATAATAATGATACAATAAGAATCTTTAGACAATGCTAAATAACCCACATATGTATAATTAAAGTTTCAAATTAAGTAAGAATTGGGGGAGAGGAATTTTTTTTCTTTCAAATTCATTCAAATTGTAGTTAATTAACATACAGTGCAACATTGGTTTCAGGAGTAGAATTCAGTAATTCATCACTTACATACAACAGCCAGTGATCATCATTGCAAGTATCCTCCTTAATCCCCATCATCCATTTGGTGGGTGTCCATCCCACACCCCCTCCCTCCATCAACCAGGAGTTTCTTCTCTATCACTAAGAATCTCTTATGGTTCGTTTTCCCTCTCTCTCCCTCCCTCATATGTTCATCTGTTTTGAATCTTAAATTCCACATATGGGTGAAATCATGTTATTTGTGTTTCTCTGATTGATTTATTTCACTTAGCATAATACACTCTAGCTCCATCCATGTTATTGCAAATGGCAAGATTTCATTCTTTTTGATGGCTGAGTATATTCCTCTGTGTGTGTGTGTGTGTGTGTGTGTGTGTGTGTGTGTGTGTGTGTATTGCATATCTTTTTTATCCATTCATTGGTCATTGGACATTTGGGCTCTTTCCATAGTTTCACTATTGTTGATAGGCTGCAATAAACATCGAGGAGCATGTGAACCTTTAATCAGTATTTTTGTATCCTTTGGATAAATACCTATCAGTTCCATTGCTGCGTCATAGGATACATCTATTTTTAGTTTCTTGGGGAACCTCCATACTGTTCTCCAGAGTGGCTGCACTAGTTTGCATTCCCCCCACCAAACGTGCAAGAGGGTTCCCTTTTCTCCACATCCTCACCAATGTCTGTTGTTTCCTGAATTGTTCATTTGAGTCATTCTGACAAGTATTAAGTGCTATCTCATTGTGGTTTTGATTTGTATTTCCCTCATGATGAGTGATGTTGAGCATCTTTTCATGTGTCCGTTAGCCATTTGCATGCCTTCTTTGAAAAATGTCTATTCATGTTTTCTCCCCATTTCTTAATGGGATTATTTGTTTTTTGGGTGTTGAATTTGATAAGTTCTTTATAGATTTTGGATACTAACCCTTTATCAGATATGTCATCTGCAAATATCTTCTCCCATTCTGTAGGCTCCCTTTTAGTTTTATTGATTGTTTCTTCATTGTGTAGAACCTTATTATCTTGCTGAAGTCTCAATAGTTCAGTTTTGCTTTTGGTTCCCCTGCATCCAGAGGCAGGTCTAGTAAGAAATTGCTCCAGCTAAGGTCAAAGAGGTTGCTGCCTTTGTTCTTCTCTAGGATTTTGATGGTTTCCTGTCTCACATTTATATCTTACATCCATTTGAATTTGTTTTTGTTTATGGTATAAGAAAGTGCTCCAGGTTCATTTTTCTGCATGTTGTTTTCCAGTCTTCATGACACCATTTGTTGAAAAGACAGTCTTTTTTTCCTTTCCTCTGTCAAACATAAGTTTACATAAGTTGTGAGTCTGTTTCTGGGATTTCTACTATGTTCCAATGATCTATGTGTGTGTTTTGGTGCCTGTACCATACTGTCTTAATGAATACAGCTTTGTAACATAGCTTAAAGTCTGGAATCTTGATGCCTCCAGCGTTGCCTTTCTTTTTCAGCATTGCTTTGGCTATTTAGGGTATTTTTGGTTCCAGACAAATTTTAGAATTATTTGTTCTAACTCTATGAAAAATGCTGATGTTGTTTTGATAGGGATTGCATTGAATGTGTAGATTGCTTTTGGCAGTATAGACATTTTAACAACATTTGTTCTTCCAATCCATGAGCATGAATGTTGTTTTTCTTCCATTTCTTTGTGTCCTCTTCAGTTTCTTTTATAAGTGTTCTATAGTTTTCAGAGTACAGACTTTTTATCTCTTAGGTTAGGCTTATTCATAGGAACTTTATGGGTTTGGGTGCAATTGTAAAGGGGATTGATTCCTTGATTTCTCTTCCTGCCACTTCATTATTGGTGTATAGAAATGCAACAGATTTCTGTATATTAATTTTATATCCTGAGACCTTGCTGTTTTCATGTATTAGTCTAGCATGGTGGAGTTTTTCGGGTGGTTTTCTCAGTAGGAAAATAGATATAAAAATCCTACTCAGAGCACATTTCTCCTCATACCCAAAATTTGAAAACGAGTTAATGAGATTGACCTTCAAAGTGCATTATACAAAAGCTAGTAATTATATGAGGAAGTAGTAAAAAAGAATGAAAACAAAGATTTTAGCCTAAGAGGTGTATCTTAGAGATGAGATGTCTGTAAGTATCATATACAGCAATGAAGATCCATGCTTCTTAGGGACATGTGGACAATTTGAGTACCTTGCCATTAGGGAAATAATGGAGACTGGTTTGGTATTACAATCTGAACCTCATCATCATCATAATAGCTATTGAGCACTTACTGTGTCCTATATTATGTGCCAGTGCCCACCCTGCACTGCAGATCAATTAAATCTGAACTTCTGTGGGTGCAGCCCAGGCATCAATACTTTGTAAATGCTCCAGGTGATTACAGTACACGATGTTGAGAACCACTGTCTTAGAGCCTCATGTCCAGTGAAAACCTAAGAACAAATTCCAGACACATAATGACCACTCACTTTTATGGGAACTGAAAAAATTTTCTACATATGCATTATCTCATGTTATTTTACAACCACCTTGGAAATTGATTTTCTTTAAGTTTTTTAAATGTCTATTTATTTTTTGGAGAGAGAAAGATAGACAATATGTGAGTGGGGGAGGGGCAGAAAGAGAGGGAGACATGGAATCCAAAGCAGGCTCCAGAATCTAATCTCTGAGCACAGAGCACAATGCAGGGCTGGAACACACAAACGGTGAGATCATGACCTGACCTGAAGTCAGACAGTTAACCAACTGAGCCACCCAGGCACCCTGGAAATTGATTTCTTTGTCAACAAAAAGCAGCCTGGAATGCAAGGATTTCATCAGAAGAAGAGCTCATTGCTGTGCAGTTTGCACACAGAGGAGACACAGCCTAGGACTACAAACCAAAGTAGCTCCATCAAGGAAGGACTAGGCTTGGGGTTAAATAGGTAAAAACCACAAGTTCTGTCCCCTCTGCGGAGACTGGTCAACTCAGGGCCCAAACTTCAAATTTCAGGAGCAGAGTGACAAGCAGGATACAGCCCACTATTTCTGGTCGTTTCACAATGTGGGGAGCATGCCGGGATGTGTTGCGAGTGTTTTTGGGAAGTTTGGGAGGTATGCTTATTTTGCGAATTCTGCTGACTTTTATGCAAGCTTGTCAGGCCATGACATGGTCTCCTTCAGTATGTCGGTTACCACTTACTTATTCCTCCCAAGATTGTGTAAACGGTTTCTTCACTTAGTTACCACCATCATCATATCATCATCACGTCTAACATTTATGGAATGCTAGCCAATGTACTAAGTATGTTACTTAATTATCTGATTTTCTCAGATGAAGAAACTGATGTAAAGAGGTTAAGTAACTTACTCCAGATCAAACACCTGGTAAACAATGAACACTGAGATTCAAACCCACAACTCATTATCCCCTCTCTCTTGGCTGACAATCTCCTGAAGCAATGTTTTGATAATAGCATAATTATAACCTTTCCATTTCAACAGTTTCTGGAAAATAACTTCCCCTCCTTCAACTCTAATCCCGTAGCTCCCAAATAGCCAAAGAATAATAGACATTCCTGTAGTCCTTTCTCCTCCAAAAGTACTTGACATTTCACATCAACTGCCAATTTCACTCAGTAAATCCCATTTGCCATGGAGCAAAATGTCTTCCCCTATTTTGTTGAATGTTTACTGATTTTTTGAGAGAGAAAAAGAGTGCGAGTGGGGGAGGAGCAGGGAGAGAAAGAGGTACAGAATCCAAAGCAGGTTCCAGGCTCCAAGGTGTCAGCACAAAGCCTACGTGGGGCTTGAACCCACCAACCACGAGTTCATGACCTGATCCTAAGTGTGGTGCTTGAACCAACTGAGCCACTTACGTGCCCCAACTTCCCCTACTTGATTGAAGTTATCAGGGATTCATGTTGAAGAATTAGTAATTGAATGTATTAGTTTTGCATGGCAAAATATTTGTGGACACTGTCTTTTTAATTTTTTTATTGAAGTATAAATAATGTTCAGTGTTATATTTCAGGTGTACAACATACTGATTCTACAATTCCATACATTTCTCAATGCTCACCATGATTGTCTTTATAATTATTTTAGGCATAATATTATACCAGTCTTTTGTCATTTTTAATTATTTTAGGAGCAAGACTTCATCTATCCTTTGGACATAGAAAATGTGTAATTCTAAGTTTCTCAAACAGAAAGGGATTTTAATACAGGAAACTAAATGCTCACAGATTTTTTCCCCTATTTTTTAATAGACTTTATTTTCTAGAGCAGTTTTAGGTGTGCAGCAGAACTGAGCAGATGGCACAGAGATTTTCCGTCTACTGTCTGCTCCACTCACATGCATAGCCTCCTTCTTTAACAACATCCCCTACGAAAGTGATACATTTGTTACAATTGATGAACCTACGCTGACACATCCTTATCACCCAAAGTCTCTAGTTTACATTATGGTTCACTCTAGGTGTTGTCATTTTATGAGTTTAGACATATGTATAATGGTATGTATCCATTATATGTATGACCATTACAATCCTATACAGAGAGTTACTCTGCCCTTAAATGCTATGTTCCTCTTGTCCATCCCTCCTTCTCTTACAACTCTGAAACCATTAATCTATGTCTCCATAGTTCTGTCTCTTCCAGATTGTCATACGGTTGGCTTCTTTCACTTATTAGTATACATTTAAGAATCTTCCATGTTTTTTTTAAGGTAGGCTTCACACCCAGTGCAGAGCCCAATGTGGGGCCCAAAACCATGACTCTGAGATCAAGAACTGAGCTGAGATCAAGAGTTGGACACTTAACTGACTGAGCCACCCATATGGCCTTCTTCCATGTCTTTTCGTGATTTGATAGCTCATTTCTTTTTAGCACTGAATAATAGTCCATTGTCTGGATATACCACAGCTTACTCCTTTTTTCACAAACTGAAAAATATCTTAGTTGCTTCTAAGTTTTGGCAATTATGAACACAGCTGCTAGAAACATCCATACACAGGTTTTTCATCTCCTTTGGATACGTACCAAGAAACACAGTTACTGGATTGTATGATACAAATGTGTTTACTTTTGTAAGAAACCACTACACTGTGGCTGAACCATTTTCTATTCCTACCAACAATGAATAAGGGTCCTTTTCTTCACCAGCACATGCTGTTGTCAGTGTGTTTTACTTTGGTTATTCTAATAGGTGTGTAGTGGTATCTCATGGTTGTTTTAATTGCATTTCCCTGATGACATATGATATGCGATATATACTATATGCTTATTTGCCATTGTATCTCTTCTTTGGTGAAGTGTCTGTTAAAGTCTTTGGCCCATTTTTTAACCAGGTTATTCCTTTCCTTTTTTAATAAAAAATATATTTGACATAAAACTTTGAGTAAATTTAAGCTGTATAACATGTCAATTTGATATATCATTATAATATGTACTATGATTGCCACTATAGTGATAATTAGCACCACATTATACAATATAATTATCATTTCTGTTTAGCTTTTGAGGCCATTGAGTTCTAGTCTCTTAGCAAGTTTGATGGTTATAATACAATACGGATGTCATTATCCACTAAACCCAGTGCATAGGTCTCTGGGGCTTATTTCCTTCACATTGCAAGTTTGTACCCTTAACATCTGTCCTATCATCCCAATCCCATCCCTTGGCAATCACAATTTAGCATCTTTTTTTAAGAGTGTGGAGGCGTTTTTAGATTCCACCTATAAATGATATCATATGGTATTTGTCTTTCTCTCTGATTTATCTTACCATGCATAATGTCCTCAAGGTCCATCCAAAGTTTATATATTTTGGATAACAGTCTTTTATGAGATACATATTTTGCAAATATTTTCTTATAGACTGGGGCTTGTCTTTTCATTCTCTTGACAGTGTCTTTCAACAGAGTAGAAGATTTTAATTTCTTTAAATTAAATTTATTTATTTGTGGGTTTTTTTTGTTTGTTTTGCAACTTGGTCAAAGATTGGTTGAGCATAAATATGTGGGTTTATTTCTGGGATCTCTGTTGTGTTCCATTGATTTGTCTATTTTTCTGCCAGGATAATACTGTATTAATTACTATAGCTTTATAGTAAGTGATGACATGAAGTTGTGTCAGTACTCCAAGTTGCAGGTCAGGCCTACTTCTATTCTGAGTGAGTCTTTTACTTCTCTATATAAATTTTAGAATTTGACTCTCAATAAAATAATTTTGTTTGCACAAAATAACATGCTACGATTTTGATTGGAATTGCATTGAATCTGTAAATCAAGTCCAGAAAAACTGAAATCTTGACAAGATTCTTCTTGTCCATGAACATGGGTTATCTCTTCCTTATTTGTTCTTCTTTCATTTATTTCATCAAAGTTTTGTATCTTCATCATACTGATCTTGTATATATTTTGGTATTTTTATGCTTACATATTTCATTTTTAGGAGTACTAATGTAAATGTCATTTTGTTTTTAACTTCAAATTCTACCTGGTTTGCTTGTATATAGTAAAGCAGTTGACTCTTGTATGTTAACCTTGTATGCTTCCACCTTGCGATAATTACTTAGATCTAGGAGTTTTTTGGTTGATTTTTTCATATTTTCTGCATAGGCAGTTATGTCATCTGTGAAGAAAGACAGTGTTATTTCCTCCTTCTCAATCATCTAACATTTTTGCTTATTTTACTGGGTTAGCTAGGACCACAATTACTACACTGAAAAGAGGTCAGGAGGGGGACATCCTTGCCTTGTTTCTGATTTTAGTAGGAAAGATTTGACTTTCTTACCATAAGGTTACCTATAGGTTTTGTATAGGCTTTCTTTTTCAACTAGAAGTTCCTGTTCTAGAGGAATAGAAAATAAATCAACTCTCCATTTACTGAGAGATTTTTTTTCTGGAATGGGTATTGGGTTTTGTCAAATGCCTTTTCTGCATCTATTGATAGGATCATGTGATTTTTATTTTTCAGTCTGTTTGTGTGCTGAAATACATTAACCGACTTTTGAATGCTGAATCAACCTTGCATCACTGGGATAAATCCCACTTAGTCATAGTGTATAATTCTTGGCATAAATTGTTGGATTCTATTGGTTAGTATTTTGTTGAGAATTTTCGTATCTATGTTCATTCAACTATGACCAATCAACTATTGGTCTATAGTTGTTTTTCTTTTTTTCTTGTACTTTCTTTGGTTGGTTTTAATATTGGAGTAATGCTAGCCTCATAGAATGCCTCAATCTTCTGAAAGAAATTGTAGAGAATTGGTATAATTTTTCCTTAAATATTTGCTCAAATTCATAGGATAGCCAGAGTGGGCTGGAGTTGGGTAATTCCTTTTCTCCACATGGAGGCTGGTGTCAGCAGCTAGAGTCTTCTCCTGTGAGGCCTACCAACAAAAGCCTAATGACTGCCTATGGTCAGGCTTGAGAGATCACACATAGATTTTGGCGTGGAGCAAATTCCTCAGCTTCCAGGACCTGGGTCCATCCTTCCAACCACAGACTACACTGTTGATATGTTCACACCCAGGGATGGTCAGGCAGTAGCTGTATGCAAGGGGTGTGGATTACCATTGGGGCACGTGGACTATAGGTGTTTATACCTGTATATGTGTAGGCGCCTCGCACTGTAAGGTGAGAAGGAGAGGAAGAGGGAGTAAGCTGTGGTCCATGGGCAGGCACCTGGGAAACACGGGCGGATCTCTCTGTGCTACCACCTTTTGGCATGGAACTTTATAGATTCACAGGATTCTAAATCTGAATCTGGCTTTCTGATGTTATGAAAGTAGTTTGTCAAGGTAAGAGGTACGGACATGTTTTATTTAACACTTTATTGGTCTATTTTTTTGTTTACTCTTCATTACAACTAAAAGCACATAACAAAATTTTCCATCTTAACTATTTTTAAGTGCTTAACTATTTCAGAAGTTTTAAGTATACTTTCATTGTGAAACAGATTTCTGGAATTTTTTCATCTTGCAGGTCTGAAACTCTACACCCATTGAATAACATTCCAGTTTTCTTCTTCCTTGCAACCCCTGGTAACTATCATGTTACGTTATGTTTCTATGAATTTGGCTATTTAGATATTTTATATCAGTGGAATCATACAGTATTTGTCTTTTTGCAACTGTCTTATTTCACTTAGCATAGTATCCTCAAGGTTCATCCAGTTTGTATCATGTGACAGTATTTCTTTGCTTTCCTGGGATGAGTAATATTCCTATGTATGTATATACCACATTTTGTTTCCTCATGCATTATCAATGGATATTTGTTTTGCATCCATCTCTTGGCTATAGTAGATTAGTGCTGCAAATATCTCTTTAAGATCCTACTTTCAACACTTTTAGAATACAAATCCCAGATGAGTTTTCTAGATCATTAGGTCGTTCTATTTTTAATTTTTGAAGAACCTCCATATTATTTTCCATAGCAGTCTCCTCATTTTCCTACCTCACCAATAATCCGCAAAGGCTGCCATTTTTCAATATGCTTACCAACACTCGTTTTCTGTTTTGTTTCATAGTTGCCATCATAACGGTATGAGATGATATCTCATTGTGGTTTTTTACTTGCATTTCTGATAATTAGTGACATTGAGCATCTTTTCATTTGCTTGTAGGTCATTTATGTATTCTCTTTGCAGAAATGTCTGTTCAACTCTATCTTAGCCCATTTGTACTCCTATCAACAATACCGTAGAATGGGTGTCTTATAAACAACAGAAATTTATTTCTCACAGTTCTGGAGGCTGGAAAGTCCAAGATGAATGCACGAGGAGATTCAGTTTCTGTTGGGAGACTGCTTCCTTGTTTACAGATAGCCAATGACTCATTATAACCTCACATGTTGGAAAGGGCAAAGAGCACTCTCGGGTTTCTGGGGTCTCTAATAGCGGCAATCCCGTTTATGAGAGTTCTGCATTCATGATCTAACCACTCCATCCAAACCCCGCCTACAAATATAATCACACTGGATTAGGTTTAACACATGAATTTGAGGGACACACAAACATTCAGTCCACAGCAAAGTCTTTTCCCCATGTTTTAATCATGTCATTTGTTTTTATTGCTGTTGAGTTGTAGGCATTCTTTATATGTTCTGAGACACTACCTGCTAATCAGATACATAATTTGCAAATATTTTCTCCCAATCTGTAGTTTCTTTATTGACTCTGTTGATTGTACCCTGTGATTCACAACAATTTGCAAGCTTGGTGTAGTCCAATTTGTCTATTTTTTGCTTTCATGGCCTCTTTACTTCCACATTCAGAAATATTGATTATGTACCCTGGATGACAAGCATAACAATACCTGTCTCATAAATGGAGGCGGCATAATGGGCATTTCTATTCCATCTCTACTTTCCTTTGTTTTTCTCCAGAAACCCAAGCCACACAGCATAAATAATCATAAATTGATGATAGATAGAAATAGAGATAGATAGATAGATAGATAATCATTATATATATTTTTATATTCAAAATAGATATTTTAGATTGTATCTAGAAAATACACAACCCATATTAAAGAGAACATGAGTCATGTGGAAATAGAGATTTTTTTTTTATTCTCTTCATTGTCTGTCCTGTGTGTTACTACACTTTCCAAGGATGGTTCCTAATCTACCCACTGCCTCTTTCTTCAACCAGAAATAAGAAGTTTTGCTTCTCTGTTGCTTTCTGGAAGATGACAGTGGGAAGTCAGAAGCTCTCCTTCAAAAATCCACTCTTTTCCTGCAACATCATTCCTCTGCCCCATCTCTGTTACAGAAATTCAGGCAGAAAACTTAAGAATATCAGCTGGCCTAGAAAGGAGGCCATACAGACACTGATGCAAAAATGCAAGAAAAGCAGAGACAGTCCACTGTTAATCTGCTTAGGAGTCCAGGGAAACTTTGAAAGGAAGGAGTTTTTCCCTTCATGTTTATTTATTTATTCTGAAAGAGAGTGCAGACAAGAGTGGGGGAGGGGCAGAGAGAGGCAGAGAGAGAGAGAGAGAGAGGGAGGGAGAGAATCTCAAGCAGGCTCCACATTATTAGGGAGAGACCAAAGCAGGGCTCATTCCCATGGACATAAGATCATGACCTGAGCCAAAATCGAGAATCAGGCGCTCTAATGACTGAACCACCCAAGTGCCCCAGGAAGGAGCTTTTAGACTAGCAAACATAGCTGGAACATTTGGCTGACCTAGGGAAAACAGCAAAGTGCTAACTTCTGTCATGTTCTGTAAAATTATGGTCCAGCAGTTTCCAGCCATGAAATCAGATTCGTGAGGGCAGGACAGTTGAAGAAAATGAGGAAAGTAGATAAAAAGGCAAGAAATGGCTTCCAAAGACTGCAAAAAAAAATGTTCCTGAAACTCCTCCCACTCCTCTGTTCTAATTCATGACTACCTGAACACTATAGTCCTGTCTCAGCATCTGTTTCTCCAAAATTCATGCCCAGAAGGCTGCCTACATGGGCAGCTCCTGTAGGAACTCCTTGCCCACTGCAGTCACCATGAGTATGGCTGACAAACATGGTACCTCTCTGGCTTCTCCAATAGAGCTTAAATAGACTAATTCACTGAGCCAAGTGAGAGGCCAACTGCTACATAATATCCTATTTCCCAATTATTTTTTCTCTTTTTTTTTATAAGCAATCATCCTTAAAATAGCTAGTGATTCTTATGTATTTAAGAAACAGTAACACGTGGACTGAACAATCATTGGGCTAGACTTGTCAACTAGTGGACTTCACTTTAGGGAAAAGACAATATGTGTGAGCCGCTCTATTAGGGGCCAACCATTCAACAATATTTATTGTTCATTATTCTTAGGCAGGTTCATTTAATCAGAGAAGAACCCAAAAGTCTCCAAATCTCAGGGGATCAAGTGGTATGTCCATAATAGGCTAGCTGCAAACATTCTTAGAATCCAGCAGTTGAAACAGTCTGTAGATCTCACCATCAAGTAAAAAGTCCTAAACTTCATCCTCCTTTTCAGTATAGTGCCATGCCCACCTTATTCTGAAAGGCTTATCCCCTCCACTCCAGATATCTCTGGTTCAGACTCTCCAAAAGCCAACTTCATTTTCCTGACGAGTTGATTGGGGAAGAATTGTAAAACCTCAATTTCAAACACAATGGTGAATGGAATCAGTTAAGCTTTAAGTAAAATTTTCCACATTCACCATAAATTGAACCTAGTTAATATCTTAATATCTACTCGAGGCTCAGTTACCACAATTGTTAATAATATTTCTTACTATAGCCTTGCGGGATTGAGAAACTCATGAAATGAGTTCTTTTCTGTACTTATTATGGATAAACTCAAATATCAGTATCATGGCACATGACACATTTCTTATATAATCAGAGGGAAAACGAAAAAGAGAAATAACAATAATCTTATAGCCTGGCTCTATGCTTCGAGATTGCAATATGCTATGCAAATTATCTTTGTAACAGGCATATGAGGGAGGTATTCTTTGCATTGTACTAATAAATACACAGAAATTTAAAAAGATGAAAATACTTTGATCAAACCTGCATGGTTAATAACAAGTACAAAAGAAATGCAAACACATATTTAAACTGACTCGTAAAATCCTGTTATCTTTAATGCTTAAATTATAACAACGACTACAAATTTGGGGTCACAAACTAGATGGACTCCAGTTTAAAATGAAAATTGATTCTCAGAGAAATACAAATCTTGCAGCAGCAGCATACAGTGAAATCGTATACGTTTTGTAATCAGACTCTAATGTTTTCCTTTACTGCAAAAACAAGGAGAGGCTCCACTGGGTTCTTGTGAGAGTGAAAGACTTGCCAGTGCCAGTCACAACAGAATAAATGGATCCTGGAAAACAGTTTGTAAGAAGAGGGATATACATGGATTAAGGGAGAGGATCTGGCTTTTCTTTCTCAGTCTAACCTTTGAGAAGTAGACAAATCCAAATGTGATCTTGGACAGTGAGGGTATAGGATGGTGTTTTAAATGTAGATTTTATTATTATTTAGGTATGGCAAAGCCAGCAGGTCAGGGAATAACTGACTTTAAAAACATACCTTGCGAGAAAATATTTGCAAAAGACAAATCTCAGAAAGGACTGTTATCCAAACACAATCTCTTAAAACTAAACAGTAAGAAAAGGAACTACCTTATTTAAAAATGAGTCAAAGACTTAAACAGACACCTTACCAAAGAAGATATAGAGATGACAAATAACCATATGAAAAGATGCCCTACATCATATATCATCAAGGAAATGCAAACTAAAACAACGAGATACTACTACATACCTATCTGAATGACCTAAATCAAGAACACCAACAAAAGCATATGCTGGCATAGATGTAGAGCAAAAGGAACTCTTATTTCCTAGTGGGAATGGAAAATGGTGTAGGCACTTTGGAAGAAGTTTACCAGTTTCTTACAAAACTAAACATCCTCTTACCCTACAATCCAGCAATTGTGCTCTTTGGTCCTTATCCAAAGGTGTTGTAAAACCTACTTATGGATGTTCATAGCAGCTGTATTCATAATTGTCATAATTTGGAAGCAACCATGATGTCCTTCAGTTTGTGAATGGATGAATAAGCTGTAGTACATCCGCACAGTGGAATATGATTCAGTGCTAAAAAGTAGTTGAGCTGTCAAATCATGAGCTTTTTGACATGAGCTGTCAAATCATGAAAAAACGTGGAAGATGGGGCACCTGGGTGGGTCAGTTAAGCATCTGACTTCAGCTCAGGTCATGATCTTGCAGTTCATGAGTTTGAACCCTGCATCGGGCTCTCTTCTATCAGTCTGGATCTTCTGTCTCCCTCTCTATCTTCCCCTCACCCACTCATTCTCTCTCTCTCTCTCTCTCTCTC
>PITB01023318.1:0-25899 GCA_004024585.1 Paradoxurus hermaphroditus
GGTGGACTTTGTGAGACTAAGCAAAAACCAGGGGGAGGGCTAGAGGGGAAAGGAAAAAAAGACACAGAGAGGGAGGGAGATAAAACATAAGAGACTCTCAAAGACTAAGAACAATCTGAGGGTGAGGGAGGTGAGGGAGGGGGGAGAGGGGGTGACGGATATTAAAGAGGGCACGTGTTGGGATGAACACTGGGTGTTATATGTAAACCAATTTGAAAATAAACTGTTATAATAAAAAAACGAAAACAAAAACAAAAAAAACCAAGGCATTCCAAAGCAACGCCTTCCACCAACTCCACTCATTATTTGGAATTCTCTTTTCCTTTCCCGATCCTGTCCAGCCGCTTCAATCCCTGACTCCTAATGTCTCTCAGTCCATCCCCAGTGCCACTGTGCCAGTAAGTCCCATCTCTTCTCACCCACTGCCCTTTCTGCCTCCTATCGTATTCTCTGCTCCATCCTCCCCAGTGTTGGTTTCCTCAGACCAAATATACAGCCATCACCCGGCTGGCAACCCAAGATGGCTCCCTGTCACCAAGCTCCTGAGGATGGTATCTCAGGTCGTCCGCAGTCAAACCCGTGGAGTCGCTCTATGTTTAAACACATCAAGTGTTTGACCTGGACACCTCTCTCTCCTCCCTTTCTGGGACTCAACTCCTCTCTTGGGAAGAGTCATCCTCAAAGCCACCTTCTCTGTGAGGTCTTCTTTGGCTCCTTCAGGAGTGACAGGTGTTTCCTACTCTGCATACTTTGCTTATTGCCTTTCTAAACTTTTGACTCTGGATAATTAGAGCATATAGAAAAGTAGAAAGAAATGCATAATGAACTCATAAGGACCCTGGTTCAATGATCAATTCATTACCAACCTTGTATCATTTCTATGTCCCTCCAACTCACCCCCAAAATTCTTTTGAAGAAAATTCTTCTGGATATTTTGAACACACACATCTACTTTCGCGTAAGTCATGCTGTCTTGTCATTTCTTTGGTCTGCATGATCTGGCCTTCCCCATCTCTGGACCCACTCCTTCCATGCTGCCCCTCACTCACTCTGCTCCAGCTATGCTGTGCTTTTTATCTCCCTAGTGCAATAACCTTGTTCATGCTTCAGGACCTTTGCACTTGCTTTTTCCTCTCCCTAGAGCAATCTCTCTCCAGATTTTTCCAGGCCTAGCCCTTTCTCATCATTCAGCCTCAGTTGTTATTTCTCAGGCCCTCTCTGATCACCTCTCTGTCCTAACAATACAATCTGAAGATCTTTTCTTTGTGTTTATTGTATTCTCCCACTGGATATGTGCTCTGTGTGAGAGCAGGAACCTTGGCTATCCTCTTCTCTGCCATGCTCCTGGCATCTACATACACTGTCTATATGTCTCTCTCCAAACAGACAATGACCTTCAGGACAGGATCCACTTCTTATTTACTTCTGGGTCCCAAGTCCCAGCACAGGGCTGGCCCAGGATTGGTGCCTGAGACCTGTTTGTCAGATACATGCTCCACCCACCATTGTGAGCACTGAACTGAAGCCTTCTTGTGACATCTCATGCTGGAAGGAGCTACTCGTCCTCGACTGGGTTCCTGTGGGAAAACAGGTCACTTAGGTTCTGGGGACCATGAGACCACAAGGACTCAGAGTAGAAGGAGAAGAATGAGTCTGGGACTCAGGTTCTGGGGCAAATTTTGGGTGACCTATGAATAGGGATGGACCCTCAGAACTACAGGAAACCACTGGATCTGGAACATTTCTGTTCCAAGACCTAATCTCGCCCCACACTTACCCTCCACTGCAAAGATCTTCTCCTGTAGCTGCTTCTGGATGCTGCTGAGTGCTGCAAAGTTGTCCACCTTGAACACGTGGTCCTGAGAGGGTGCTGAGCCAATGGTGTTCAGCTCCTCCTTGGCAGTGGGTTCCTGGAAAGCATCTCCCACCTGTGACAGAGAGGCAGCTGAGGAGGAGCCCACCAGCCTTTCTGCCTGGGTGAGACGCAGGCTAAGTGAGGGAGCCATGAGGAAGAAGACGCACCCCAATGGCATAGCGAATGATGCCGGCTTTCTCTGCCTGAGGGATGACGTCAGTGTATTCCAGGGGGTCTCTGTATTTCTGCCCGTCTGTGATAACAATGAGGATCTTCTTGGCACTTTCACGGGCACCATTCTTACTATGAAATAGTTCTTTCCTGTCAAAGAAGAAAGGGAGTTGACACTTCCGAGATGAAATTGATTCTGGAAAGAAAAAAATTTCAGTGTTAGAAGCTCATCTGGATAACCTGAGGAATCCTGGTACTCTCAGACTGTGTCATGCGTGAGGTGCATATTTCTCCTGTAATCCTTACATCCAAGTTATAAGTTTGTCCACATTTGGCAGTTAACAAAGACTTAAAGTCAGTAACTCCCAGGGCTTCCCAGGAAGCAAGAACGAAAACTCAGATGATCTGAACAAAGCCCATGCCTCTGGCTCTCCGAGGAGGAATCTGTGTCCAGGCAATCCTAGGCCAGGCAAAGAGGAAACACACTGCAGAAGAGTCTCATCCTATATCTTGGGATCCCTCCAGGAACGACTCTCCCTATAGACTCCTCGCTTCCATTTACAGAGCCTTTCCCCAGGGCTTCCCACAGGCCTAGAGGAGAGCTGTGCAGACCAGCATGAGGAAGTGGTGTGGCAGTGTGTCCAAATGAGGCAGAAGGGAGAACTTACACCACTGTCCGGATGCCCGTGGCTGTAAATGTCAGGCCATCCAACTGGACAATTGGATCCACGAGGCTCCGAGGGCTTGAGCTGCTCCGGAATTTGGCGAAGGTGAAGTGGATCTCCAGACGGTTGGAGTACTGCATCAGTGAGAACTGCAAAGGCCAAGAAAAAGGCCCTGGAGCTCCGGAGTTATTTGTTAACCAACTTTTATTTGGGAGTAATTTTGGATTTACAATTTCCATGTGTTTTTTGAGGCTAAAACCCAAGGGGGAAATTGGCCCCAAAAGAAAACTAGAAAATCAAAACCAAATAATGCTTCTTTCACAATTTGGCAAAACTGCAGTATTTGTTAAAATAAGATTTAAAAAAATTTTCATAACATATGAAATCAACTTGTAGGCCGTATTTCCTCACTTTTCAATAATTCATACACACGTATACACTAGTTAATGAGAAATAAAATAATAAGATAAATCATGAGTGTCATGGAAAACACAACAAAGATATCATTAAGTAGATGGCCAAGTTATCTTCAGTCTGATTTCATAGCAAAACTATTTTTGCCATCCTTTCAATGCTTTTTAACAGTAAAAAAAACCGTATATTTCCTGGCCCATATGAGGACTTATTAAATGCCACAGGGTAATTTCCTCATTAAGGGCACTAATCAGCCCTGCACTAAAACCCCAGGCTTATCATGGCACAGGTCCACTGAGCCCATCCCCGGAAATACCAGGCCTCCTACTAGCTTGGCCTTCCCCAAAGGCAGCCACCACCTCCCATCACTCCCCAGGTCTCGGGGACCCAATCTTCACCAGCGTGTTGGTGCCCCTAAACTGTCCCATCACAGCTATGACAAAGTCCTTCATCTGCTTAAAGTCCCTTTGGTCGATACTGCCAGAGCCATCGATCAGGAAGGCAATGTCCATCTCTTGACTTGGACACTCTGTAGAGAAGGAGGAGGGAATTAGAGATGCTTATGTGGGGCCCAGCCACCTCCTGGGGCCCAGAAACCTTCCTGCTCCTCAGACTTAAGGGGTCATTCTTGGTCTAGGAATCAATTCTCACCTCGTTTCCAACACCCTCCACAGAAAAGGCCCAAATCCACTGCCCAAATATTAAGAAACAAAACAAAAAGGCAAAGAGATAGAGATGGAGACAGAAATAAACAGAAAAAGACTCTCAAATATAGACAACAAAATGATCCTTTTCAGAAGGGAGGTAGGTGGAGGTATGGGTTAATTGGGTGATAGGGATTAAGGATCTACTTCCTAGTGCTGCAATGCCACATCCCCTACCCTGCGGCACAGACATTCCACGCAGGTCATGGTACCCCCAGGAGTCCTGGACACCCTTCCTCCATTCTCTCTGTTCCCGCTATAGACTCTGCTCTCACAGTTTGGTTGAGAGGTGTTTGAGTTGCTATTTCACCTTTCCCTGGCATCATGGCTTCTCTGCACCAAAGCATTGCTCTCAGTCAGCACCTTGAGTGCCCCTGGTTCTCACTTGGAGCCCAGTATCTCCTCTGATGCCACAGAGAAGGCAGTTTATCTGTATCTTCCTCCTAGTCCGAACACATGGTCCTAGCTAGAAGATCAGTCTAACGGTGGTCACATATTATGTGCCAGACAGAGGTCTAAGCACTTTATATGTATATATTAAATCTTTTAATCCTCATAACCACCTTGATTATTAAGACCCAGTTTACCAATGAGGAAATGAAAGCCCAGGGAATTAAGTCACCTGCCCAAGGACACGGAAGACAGACTAATTCAGAATGACTCTCAGAGAGATGATGTTCAGTGTCCCTTGCACATTCTCTGCGGAAGACCTCAGCGGCAAAATTGGACATCACATTTTCCATGGCCACAACATTTGCTCCCCTTAGAAACTCAGCAGTGAGTGATCAGGAATGGCCTCGTTCTTGGATCCCTGGATTTATCATCCTCGCCACATTTTCACCATCTAAGGCGTTTCCTCTGAGAGCCCAAGAAGCATCTCTGCACCTGTCAGCAACTGTGAGATCCCCATGCCTCCTGCCGCCAGCACTCTGAGGCTCCCTTCTGCCTCATCAGAACTTTCTCCCCTCGACCAGCTCAGAGATCCTGCTGTGGGCTGTCCTCCCTGCCAGGCCAGGCCATGCTCCCAGACCTTCTTGAGCTTGCTGAGGCCTCTGGGAATGGGCCAGGAGCACAGGAGGCCGAGACTGTGGTCTCATGCTCTACCCTCTCCTCCATCCCCACATGGCCATAAAACAGAGTTGCTGTCTTTAAAGGGACCTACCTGGCAGGGCAGCAGGCACTGTCCGAATGGCCTGCAGGTGGGAGCCCAACAGGAAGCAAAAGCCTTCTGCATACATATTCTCCCCACAGGCTCTGTGCACGGTTGGGCCGCAGGCCTAGAGGCAGAGACCTGCGTGAGCAAAGGGACCCCCAGAATTCTCTGTACTCTTCTCCCCCAGCCCAAGCCTCTCTGGCCCCTGCTCCTGCCCTTGTGACCCCCCTATGACCCAGGGAAACTCACCAGCAGCCAAGAGCGATTGGTGGAGGCTGCCAGGGACAGGCCCAGGGACATATTCATGGCGTCTGGTGGTGCTGAGGGCAGATACGCATGATCACACTCGTGAGCACACCCTCATGTGGGGGGAGAGTCAGGACTAGAGGCCGAAGAGAGACATTCCAGTACAGGAGGACTGAGGGCCCCAATTCCCAGTTGGCGTCACTCACTGTGCAGTGATATGGGTTGACATAGGCCAGTGGCAGCTGCACAATCATACAACCGTCCTGTTCGGTTGACCGCCACCACCTCCAGGGGGGCTCCCACCACGAGTCTGGAAGCACAAGCATGACATATAGTTGCAGGAGGGGTAAGGGCACAGGGTGCTTCAGGCGGGGAAGTATCACCATGTAACAGGGAAGCGAGACTTTGAGAGGGAAGCTCTTGGCCTTTGCCACTCATGAGGCCGTTCAGAAAGGAGAGCCTCAGTTTACCCCACATGTGCTGAAGGACCATGCTGGACTTCTTGTTTGCATGTGTGCAAAATATATAAATAAATGTGTATTTATATATATAAATGGTTTGAGTGGTTTTTTTTCAACATTCACCAAAAATAAATCTATTCAAAACAAAAACATTTTCCAGTCGTGGGTAAGTAAGTGAATTTTGTTTCAGGGGTACCATCATTCTGAGCCATCCAAGAAATAGATTATCTCGAGTTACATGGCAAAAATTTTTTTAATGTTTATTTATTTTTGAGAGAGAGACAGCATGAGCCAGTTGGGGAGAGGCAGAAAGAGAGGAAGACAGAGAATCTCAAGAAAGCTCCGTGCTGTCAGTGCGAAGCTGGACATGGCGCTCTAACCCACAAACTGAGAGATCATGACCTGAATCAAACTCGGATGCTTAGCTGACTGAGCCACCCAGGAACCTGCACATGGAAAATTTTAAGGCCATAAGGTATCAAAGCAAAAAGATGATTCTGTATTTATTTGGATAATTTAAATATAAAATAAACAATTTAAGTCGGAAAACTTAAAGCAGGAGTATCAGACTCCATATTAATATCTCCAGTCATTTAAGTTCAACAATTTATTTGCAAAACTTTTTGAGAGGAGAGAATTTTTTCTTTTTTAAAAAATATTTATTTATTTATTTATTTATTTATTTATTTATTTATTTATTGTCAAATTGGTTTCCATACAACACCCAGTGCTCATCCCAACAAGTGCCCTCCTCAATGCCTGTCACCCACTCTCCCCTATCCTACATCCCCCCGTCAACCCTCAGTTTGTTCTCAGTACTTTAGAGTCTCTTCTGTTTTGCCTCGCTCCCTCTCTGTAAACTGTTTGTTAGTGGGAATGCAAACTGGTGCAGCCACTCTGGAAAATGGTGTGAAGTTTCCTCAAAAAAATGGAAATAGAACTACCCTATGACCCAGCAATAGCACTGATAGGAATCTACCCAAGAGATACAGCAGTGCATATGCATAGGGGCACGTGTACCCCAATGTTTATAGCAGGACTTTCGACAATAGCCAAATCATGGAAAGAGACTAAGTGTCCATCAACTGATGAATGGATAAAGAAGATGTGGTTTATATGTCCAAAGGAATACTACATGACAATAAGAAAGAATGAAATCTGGGCATTTGTAGCAATGTGGATGGAACTGGAGTGTATTATGCTAAGTGAAATAAGTCAGTCAGAGAAAGACAGATACCATATGTCTCCACGCATAGGTGGATTTCGAGAGACTTAGCAGAAGACCATGGGGGAGAAGAGGGGAAAAAAGGAAAATTTTTTTGATTTTGAAAAAAAAAAATCTCTGCCAACAACCTCTCCACTCAGATGAGAAAACTAGACAAATATTGGTGTATTTTAACTAATTAGCCAGGCAAACCACATTAAGTTAGCATTTAAATCTTCCTTCTAGAAAGCTATTCCTTATGGAAAGCTGAAATTCTTGTGGGTCTAAACCTTGCTGATGAAAACCTAAATACATGGTTAGATATGTAGCAGTTTGGGACCTGCTGGCATAAATGGGTGAGCAAACTTTTCATCTGCATGTTTTTCTTTACCCTATCTATTCTTGACTCATAGGCTTAGTCCTTTCAGTATTTGGGTTGTGTTTCTTTCTTTCATTTTCTTTCTTTTTTTTTTTTTTTTAACATTTATTTATTATTGACAGACTGAGAGAGACAGAGCATGAGCGTGGAAGGGGCAGAGAGAGAGAGAGAGGGAGACACAGAATCTGAAGCAGGCTCCAGGCTCTCAGCTGTCAGCACAGAGCCCGACGCGGGACTCGAACCCACACACCTCGAGATCATGACTTGAGCCGAAGTCGGTTGCCTAACCGACTGAGCCACCCAGGCGCCCCTGGGTTGTGTTTCAACAGACAACGGGAAAAACGATAACTTTGTAGCAATCAGCATGTCATCCAATCTATATATTTACTTTTTTATCAATACTCAATGAACAGCAATCAAAGGTCTTTTATATATACTCTATATAACTCTATATAACTGATGGTGATGGAAGTGGGACAGTGGCTATCTTTGGGTTTGTTGGATTTGGGGTGATCAGGAAGGGCCTAAGGGAATTCAGGGGAGGGGGGCTGAGGATGTTCTACACCCCGATCCAGGTGGCAGTTACCTGGATATACACATATGAAACATTTACTGAGTTGGACCTTCAAGATTGGCCGCTTCAGTTTATGTGCTATACATTTCAAAACAAACAAACCGAGAAAATACATAACTCTGACATCTGGCATTCGCTTCCATGCCCCAGCGCGCCAGCTGGGTGAGGAAGGGCGATGGACGTGCTTTCAGAATTCAGTGACCTCAATATGCTACTTCTTGGCCAACTAAATCTTCTCATCTTCTCAGTCTCATTGCCAACTTGACCTCCTTTGTGAAGCCTTCCTGGAATTCCCTCCTGGGTTTGATTTCTTCCTTCTCGTGCCTCCCAGACTTGGGTTATACCTGCATCACATTGGGACTTTAACATCTTGGGTCCCTGTTGCTGGGACCTGAGAATGTGAGTTTCTGGAAGCATGGTGAGGTACATAATTGACAGTCCCAGCGTAAAATAAAAATGTAGGCTTTTGTTCAGGAAAAAAGTTTTTTCCATTTTTTCCCCCTCGTGGTTCTCCTCTTTACCTGTCTTGGTGTTTCTTGTTTGCCATGTAGTGTTGAATTCCCCCAGGCTCAGGGATACTCACAGGGCCAGTCCATACCCTCATAGGACCAGGCAAACTGTGCACAGCCAACCCTGACCTTGCCCAGCTTATACCAGGGGCTGAGGGCAGCAGTGGTCACTGGGTGGGGGTGGGGAAGCAGGCAGCTGAGGACCATTCCATAGAAGGGTGGACTCCGTGTGAGCCATAGATCCATGTCCCCAGCACATCTGCACGTTCCCATCAATCTTAATGACAAAACACAAATGCTGAGATTAAATTCTTGATAATTTCAAGAAGACTGCAAAACATTATTCCAAGTGCAAGAGTAAGTGCACTGGTTACTTATACTGGTCACATGCCATGAAGCAAGACTTCCCTGGAGGAAAGATTCCAGACCTTCCTTCTGAAGGAGTGACTTGTCCAGAGTTTGTGGCCCTTCCTGACTGTGAAGAGTTGGTAGTAGTGGTGTCAGGAGAGTAATGTCAGAGGAGTGATGGACAGGCTTCTCGCCCATGCTGCCCTTCCTCCAGACATCTCCTGAGCACGCCATGTTCATCCATTTGCCCGCAGGCTGAGGGCGTGAGGGTGGGGGGGAGTGGGCAGGGCTTACCTCGATCCTCCGAACTGGGCCACGCTGTGTCCAAAGCTAGCTCCATCCTCTTGAAAGACCATGGGCTCCTCCACATCCAAGTTGAATCCATGATAAGAAGCCAGGACTGAGGAATATGGAGAGGGAGGTGAGAGTGGAAGGGACAGTCAGAGAAGCCTCATCTGCTCTGGACCCCTGACTTCTTGGTATCTTGATGCCCACCCCAGTCCAGCTCATCTTCTCAGAAGAAGGGTGTTCTTTTTCTTTGTTTCTTGATTTGCCATCTGTGTGGTTCCTGTCTCCCTTCCTCAACAATAATCAAACCACAATACAAAAGGCAAGAATCCAGAGGAATGCCCCCCCAAGGACATTTCAAAGGACACCTACAATCCGAAGGTGAGCCTGTCACCTCATGGTATGTTAGCTCAAGAATGTTCCTTAGTGACCAAACAATTTATTTCCTAAACTGAGACCTTCTGATAATGAAAGAGGCACCATTAATAATTGCACCACGCTCCGCCCTAAGGTCCAGCTGGGGAAACATATTTAGAATTTTATGATTACTTATTTTGTGTTTCCCATGCACCCCCACCTTGGGGCTAGGCTCTAAGATGACAGCAACTGCAACTGTCTTGTGTTGGTACCTGAAGCAGTGCCTGGCCTTCAGCAGGTATCTAATTTGTTGACCGGCCCAGAACCGCACAGCAAGCCCCTGGTACAGCCAGGATTCCAACCCGCTCTCCGGATCCTTCACATTCTCCTCTCCAGTGACTAAGCTCAAAAACCTCAGAAGAAGACCCTCTATGTTTCAAGGGCTTTTCTCAACCCTCTCACATCTAGACAGCATCTTTCTTCCCCATTTCTACTAGAATTCCCAGCTCTCTCTGGATTGAGGAGTCACCTCCAACCCCCAAAGTAGGGAAGCTCTAAGGAGGTAAAGCATTAGGCTAGGAAGTGACAGGCAAGGTGCAAACAATTGAACCTTGGGGCTCTGGGAAAAGGCCAGATGTTGAAGGTGACATAATCCTACCACGGCTACATGCAAGGGAGGTTCACATCCCAAATCTCCTCAAAGGTTGATTCTATTTCGAGTCTGAAAGAAGAACCTATGATCAGATAAGGAGGATGGTGCCAAGGGTCTCAGACTCAAATGCCTCAGAAGCCAAGGGGGTGACATCAGTGAGGGAAATGGGTAGGTGTGAGCACCAGGGAATTGTGGGCACTTAGAGTCTGTGGCCCTTTTGAAGGAGGTAGCCATTACCAGGCTCTAGTATTCAGAGCTCCAAACCTTCCCATTTCTCAAGAGAAGCTGAAAATCTGGGTTTTTGTGTGGAATCTGATTTTGAACTGACACACAAGTGATTTCAAATGACACACAAATGTAGTCCTATTACGGGTTCAATTTCTGGACTATTCTCTTGGCAGCCATGGAATAGCCTACCTGAAATCTAGACATAAATGAGATGCAGGACCAAGGAGGAGATATCCAAAGTTACCTCTCCCTAGTGACTTATGGCCCTCCCCCCTGAGGCACTGAGACCAACTCCTGTCACTCATACCACACACACACCAGGGCCCCAACAGAAGGTGGGGGGAAGTCTTGGGGAATGTGAAGAAGTAGCACATTCTCCACCCAAACTCAGCCTGTGAGTCCATCTTGTCTCATCTTTGCTCAGGTTATGATCCTCCCCTGATTCCAAGCCATTCCTCTTTTCACACCAGACTCTAGACACTAAGACCCTCCCTTGTTCTCAGCTCTTCCACAGAGCTATCTGAGCTGAGCGCCAGTCCCAGAATGCCCTACCGGACAATGACAGCCCCCCAGACCTGTCCCAGCTCTGAGGCCCCCACTTACCACCTAAGAGGAGCATAATTCCAAAAGCCATCATTGAGCAGTGTATCGAAGGAGAAGTGAAGAACCGAGCAATAGGGCACTGAAGGATGCTCAGTGTTCTTGGGGAGAGTTAAAATAATGACTCAGGCCCTTCAAGTGACAGAAGGAAGGGCACAGTGAGGAAGTCTTTGGTTAATCATAGAACGGAGGCAGGGTCAGGAGGCCAAAGACGCCCTTGGGGAAATTCCCCCATACTCTCCCACCACCACCACCTCTAGAGATTTGGCTTCCTTCTCCAGGGCCCAGCTTTCTCAGAAGTCCACCCTCCCCCAGCCCTTGAGCCCCAGTTGACACCCAGGGGCCACTGGGACCCGTCTGGGGCCCAGAAACCAAGGTGCATATGACTAGAACGGGTGAAACAGATGGCTGCAGATACCTCGCCACATGGATGTGAGTCTGGAAGAAGGCAGACCTCCACCTCGGATAGCAGAATTAGGGGTTGAGTATGAGTTAGGCTGTTGTTTAAAAGAACCAGACTCAGTGCATCTGGGTGGCTCAGTTGGTTAAGTGACTGACTACGACTCAGGTCATGATCTCATGGTCCATGAATTCAAGCTCTGTGTCAGGCTCTGGGGTGACTGCTCAGAGCCTGGAACCTGCTTCAGATTCTCTGTCTCCTTCTCTCTTGGCCCCTTCCCTGCTCACACTCCATCTCTCTCTCTCTCTCTCATAACTAAAATTATCATTAATTAAAAAAAAAACAGACTGTTAAGCGAAATAAGTCAGTCAAAGAAAGACAAAAATCTATGATCTCCCTCATTTGTGGAATTCAACTAACAGAACAGATGAACATAGGAGAAGGGAAGGAAAAATAAGATAAAAACAGAGAGGAATGCAAACCATAAGAGATTCTTAAATACAGAGAACAAATTGAGGGTTGCTAGAGGGGAGGTAGGTGAGGGGTGAACTAAATGGGTGATGGGCATTTAGGAGGGCATTTGTTGGGATGAGCACTGCTATATGATGTATATAAGTGATGAATCACTAACTTGTACTCCTGAAACCAATACTAAACTATATGTTAACTAACTAGAATTTAAATTAAAAAAATTAAAATAAATTAACAACCAGATTCCATCAAGAGGAAAATGTATAATCAAACTGGCAACTGGGCTTAGTAGTCATACAAGGGGCTTGCTAGTCCGCAATGAAAGAGGACAGACTACAGACTGATGTAACAATATGGATCAATCTCAATTTTGTCATAAGTGAAAAAGTCAGACATCAGACTGCAAAAGGTTTCATTCGTTTCATATGAACAGGCAAAACTAATCTGTGAGGATAGAATATGGAACAATGATTACCTCAGACGTGGTGGGGAGGGAATTTCTAAATTCGTTAAATTTAGCGTTCAACTCTTACTATATTAATATCTAATACTTTAATATTTTAACATTTGTTAAATGACCTAAGGGTAGATAAATGGTGGTTGTTATTTCTTCTTTGTAATTTTCCGTGTGTTTTGAATATTCTATAATTAAGCATACACAAATGTTTCTCAAAAACATGAAAAAGGGACAAAGTATCAAAGCCCAGGAATAGATGTAGAAAGTTAAAATATAGGGTAAAGTGATACTTAGCAGAGACACTTTAGTCAACCAAGAGCTGATGTCCAGCTACCAGTGCAAAGGTAAAATTCCCCTGTGCTACAGCGTGATGATAGGGAATGATGGCAAGATGTCCGTGGGCAAGATGACCTTCATTAGGTTGCGGCATGGCATTCGCCACTGCTGCTTTTACCATGGCAGGAGCTTGCTTCCCCCAAGGTCTTCGGAAGGCTATTTAGATCAGCCGATTGTAGCCTCGCCCAAACTAAACACTCTTGGATAGTCCTCACAAACTTCGTATTTGTAGTACAAATGTCCCCTTTTCAGGATTGCTTCCTCACATATTTTTACTGATAAGCCTCCAGCAGGGCCCCTCAGCAGCTGAGCTACTGAGTTCTTACCAGTGAGAAGAGATGAGATAATGACATCCGGAAACAACTTTTTTATTTTTTCCTTTATTTTTATATCAAAACAACTTTACCTATGAATGCAACTTTTATTTTGTCTTTGTTATAAACCAAAAGGACTGGAAATCATATGAAACCAATGTACAACACCTGTGCTTCAGACCCACTGGCTATAGACTGAAGGTCCCAACAATCCCCTCCTTGGGTTTGAGTAATTTCCTAGAGCAGCTCACAGAACTCACCAAAACCCTTTACTTACCAAATTACTGATGTATTAGAAAAGGATGTAACTCAGGAATAACCATATGCAAGGGATGCATAGGACCAAGCATGGGGAAAGGGCATGAAGGCTTCATGGCAATCATGGCACTCTGCCCAAATCTTCATGTGTTCACCTACCTAGAAGCTACCAGAACTCTGCTTTTGGATTTTTTGTGAAAGCTTCATTACAAAGACATGACTGATTAAATCATCACTCATTGGTGATTGAACTCAATCCACGGCCCCTCTCCCCTCCCAGAAAATTGGAGGGGGAAGGGGAGACTGAAACTTCTAACCCTCTAATTCCATGTTTGGCTCTACTGGCAACCAGTTCCCACTTTTAGGTGCATTCCAAAAGTCACCTTGTAACATGAGGCACCTGTGTCATGCCTATAACTTGGGAATTCCAAGAATTTTAGAAGCTCTGTGCTGGAAAGAAGACAAAGACCAAGTAGATATTTATTATAAATTACCATATCAAAAACTTTAAAAATTTTACAGAGAGTTGGCCATTCTGCCAAGTGTAGAACCTCCATTAAGTGCCCTGAAGATACCTAGAATTGAATAGTATCACCTGCAGCAACTGTTGGAGGAATCGGAACCTCGGAACATTCATCACCAAGCCTAGAGAAAGATAGTTTTATGACACTGTATGGTTTTCATAAGTATTTTAATATCTTTTTGCAATCTGCTCTTATTGTTTTTTTAATGAGTGCGAAACAAACAAAAAATTTGCTGAGACAAGTGATAATACAATTGAGGCAAAGTCGGAAATTTTTACAGTTGCTGAAATCAGCAAAATATTAGTTACCCTCAAACTTTGGTTGGGAACGGAAGTCCAAATTAAAGATTATGTATGAAATGTTAATTCATTCAAGATTGTGTCTAAAAAATGAGGCGTGCTGTAGATGGAAGAAATGAAGAGATCTTTACATTTTGTGTTAAGGAGAATCATCAAAAGTCATTTTGTGGTTCTAAACACAGACAGAAGTTCACAAATTCACAGAACTGATGGAGGGTGCTGTTTGTTACAGACCCCTTCGCACAAGAAGGTTATTGTTCAACTTGTCCTTGACGTTCTTTGCAGAAAGTAGGTAAGTCAGCCTCAAAGCCAGCTTCATAATCTTTTGCCCCATTTCCTGCATCATTGCCCTTTCTAGCATTTAATTTTTTCTATTCATTGACTATCAACTCAAGTAAATTGAGCTAAGACTTTTGTTTAGAAATGATTTTATAATGTCTGTACTTGACATGTAATCGACATTTTCAGTATTTTAAATAATTGTCACATATATACTTAAAATGATATGCCATAGTTAGGACCGTTAACTTTTTTAATTTTTTAATTTTTTTTTTGTTTATGTATTTTTGAGACAGAGACAGAGCATGAGCAGGGAAGGGGCAGACAGAGAGAGACGGAGACACAGAATCCGAAGCAGGTTTCAGGCTCTGAGCCGTCAGCACAGAGCCTGATGCGGGGTTCGAACTGACAAACCAAGAGATCATGACCTGAGCCAAAGTCGGAAACTTAATGGAGTGAGCCACCCGGGCGCCCCAGGACTGTTAACTTTTGTCTGGGAAACTGTTTCTTCTTCAATTCTGAATGCTAACATTGCTGGATAAAATATTCTTGACTGTAGGATTTTCTCCCCCAGTACTTTGAATATGTTGTGCCACTCCCTTCTGGCCTTTACAGTCTCTGCTGAAAAATCAATTTATAGGCTTACAGCATTTCCTTTGTATATAATTGTTTGGTTTTCTCTTGCTGCTTTCAAGATTCTCTCTTTATTTTTGCCATTTTAATTATTATGTCTTTTTTTCCTTTTACTTAAAAAAATTTATTAATTTGTTTTGAGGGACAGAGAGAGAAAGAAAGAGTGGGGGAGGGGGCAGAGATTTCATTCTTTCTCATTGCCAACTTGAAATTTTAAAACGGGACCTACAGCTATCATCAGAGTCTGATGAAATGTTTTAAACCTCATTAATTTTTAAATCCCATATGATTACAATGGAACGCTACTCAGCGATAAAAAGGAATGAAGTATTGATATGGACAGTATGGATGAATCTCAAAATAAAATCTTGCCTTTTGCAACAATGTGTGTAGAACTGGAATGTATTGTGCTAAGCCAAGTAAGTCAGTCAGAGAAAGATATACCCTGTGATTTCACTCATATGTGGAACTTAAGAAACAAAACAGATGAACATAGGTGAAGGAAGAAAAAATAAGATAAAACAGAGAGGGAGGCAAACCATAAGAGACTCTTAAATACAGAGAACAAACTGAAGGTTGCTGGAAGGAAGTTGGGTGGGGGGATCAGCTAAATGTGTGATAGCATTAAGGAGGGAACTTGTTCGGATGAGCACTGGATGTTATATAAGTGATGAGTCACTGGGTTTTGCTCCTGAAACCAATACTACACTGTATGCTAAGTAACTTGGATTTAAAGAAAGAGAGAAAGAAAGAAAGAAGAAAGAGAAAAAGAAAGAAAGAAGGAAGGAAGGGAAAAAGAAAGAAAGAAAGAAAGAAAGAAAGAAAGAAAGAAAGAAAGAAAGAAAATTACCTTGAGTGAAAGAAGTCTAAGGAAAAATAGCAAATTCTATATGATCTGATTTATAGAAAATCTTTTTAAAATGCAAACTAACATACAGTAACAGAAATGAGATCAGTGGTTGCCTGAGGATGGAGGAGAGAGAGATTAAAAAGAGGCACAAGGTGGGAAAACTGGACACCCACATCTAAAATCTTGAAGGTAGCCCCTTACCATTGCCCCAATGGCCTTAAAAGGGGTGAACTTGATGGGGAGTGCACTCTCAGAGCCAAAGACTGGCTGGAATAAATGAAGACCATGGTGTAAGTTCTTTTCCCGCTCTGACATGCTATCATTCTTTGATTTCAATATATACTCAAATTTTGTCTGTCTTTAAGAACTAACAGTACTCAAGAATAGTTTCTGTAGCTAGCCTTAAGAAGAAAAAATGTAATTTATTTCATAAACAAACATGCACCCAAATCCAATGCCAAGGAGACAATTACTGTCTATCTTTATAATTAACTCAAAATGGCTCAAACATGTACAAAAAATAACTCAAATGGCTCAAAGACCTAAGTGAGTTAGTTAAGCCATAAAACACTTTAATAATAGGAGAAAGTGGATTCCTGAAGAGTTCTTTAAATTGGGTTTAGCACTGATTTCATAGATTCGACACCAAAAACACAGACAACAAAAGAAAAAAAATAGATAAACTGAACTTCATCAAAATTAATTCTGTGTATTGAAGGACGCAATCAACAGAGTGAAAAGATGGAATAGGAGAAAATATTTGCAAGTCATATATCTGATAAGGGATTAATATCCAGAATACATAAAAAACTCTTACAGTTCAACAGCAATAACCACAATGTTTTAATGGCTAAAAGACATATATGAATATATACATGTGTGTATATATGTATATATTCCAAAGGTATACAAACAGCTAACACAAAAAGATGCTCAACATCATAATCATTAGGGAAATGCAAATCAAAGCCACAATGAAAAACTACCTCACAACCATTAGAATGAACATTATCTTTTTTGAAATAGAAAATAACAAGTTTGGGAAAAGATATGGAAAAGTTAGAGCCCATGGGCACTATTAAGGAAAATGCAAAGTGGTGTGGAAAGCAGTTTGGCAATTCCTCAAATAATTAAAAATAGAATTACCATATGCCATAGGAATGCTACTTTTGCTATGAACCCAGAAGATATTGAAAGCAGAATCTTGAAGAGATATCTGTACCCTCGTGTTCATAGAGATATGAGTCACAATCGCCAAAAGACAGAAGCGATCCAAGTGTCCATCAATGGATAAATAAAATGTTAATGAAATATTTTTCAGCCTGACAAAGAAAGAAAATTCTGACATATCCTATAATGTGGCTCAAACTTGAGGACCCTATGGTAAGTGAAATAAGCCAGTCACACACACACACAAACCCTCTTATGATTCACTTAGGCGAGGTACCTAGAATAGTCAAATATATAGCGACGTAAAGTAAGATGGTTACCAAGAGCTGGGAGTAGGTGGGAATAGGAGTCATCGTTTGATGGATATAGAGGTTCAGTTTTGCAAGACAAAAAGGAGAGAAGCATGGGAGGAATACTTGCACAAAGATTGGAATGCGCTTGACGCTACTGAAGTATACACTTAAAAATGATTAAGATGATAAATTTTATCTCACGTGTAATTTACCACAATTTAAAATAAAAATAAAAATTCCAAGGACTGTATTTCTCCCCAACATTTCATTAGTGTGAAAGGAGTCTCTTACTTACCTATTTCTCCATATAGCGTTGCAAAGATGAACACCAGTGTTCATGATTTGATTGGGTTTAACTTTTTCTCTCTCTCTCCTTCGACAGTTAATCAAGGTGGAAAGGTGTATTGTTACACACTGCACCACCCTCAATAAATAAAGTACATGTAGACCAGCCTCTTTAGAGAAACGCTCCTTCAGCGGTGATCCAACCCAGGTTTCTGCCACTCACAGAATGAGCATTAATTGCAAACAACCAACCAAATCTCATTTTCTTTTACTTGGGTTTTCAGCAATCAACAAACATTCATCAAGAACGTCTCCCTTATATAGGCACTGCCAAAAGCCTAGGGCTGATTCAGATTTTCCACACCATTGATTTAATCCAAGTTAAAGTGACTTCTTCAAGCATAACATCTGGCAGATGCTCAGGGTAGCCTATTCAATAGCCATCAGTCCTGCTACTTCTTCCTGGAGAGCACAATCACCTCTATTATTAGGTTTCTAAAAGGCAGGTGCTTTCTCTTTCAGCACTCCATGTAATCAAGGGATAGAACGTACTTGAATCAAGGTCCACAGGACCCGAGGATGTATGGAAAAGATTTATTTCCCTAATAGAAAAGATGAGAGGAGAAACTACATTGGTTTGTAACCTCGGGAATTGCAGGGCAAACTCTGAAAATGGCCCCTGTGCACAGAGGGCCAGAAGAGACTGAAGAAAGAGGTAGGCTGTTCCAGACTGGTGGGTGGCAGGGTTAATAAGCAAGAGATTGTTTTGGGTGGCCATAGGACAAGTAGATCTCCACACCCACCTGCCATGATTTAAAAGTTTATGTACAGAGAAGGAGTTAAGATGGAGGAGGAGTACGGGTACCCTGAGTTTGTCTTGTCCGTGAAATGCAGCCAGATCCGCATCAAACCATTTTAAACATCTAGGAAACTTATCTGAGGATTAACGCAACATTTTGCATACTTTGAGTTACAGAACTTGGCAGGTTTGTGGTGTGGAGAGGTGAGTTGGGGGAGAGAAATGCCAAATCCGTGGAGGGTAGGGAGCCATTTTTGTAGCGAGAGGACAGACAGAGAGAAAGAGAAAGGGAGGTGGGTGGGGAATGCAGTGTATCAGGATTGTGCAAGAAAATCACTCCACCCAAAAGTACTTGGAGAGAAAGTGAGAAAGCAGGAGTGAAAATAAACACTTGCAGGGGACTGGATAAGAAATGTGTTCCCCAAGACCACTGATGGGGATATAGGAGAGGGTTTCAATACCACCAGCATTCTATAAACAGTGGAACACAGAGTCTTAAGGTTCAGAGCTTTGTGCCTGGCTGTGCTCTGGTGAGGAAGCAGGGTGAATCCCCAGGAGGAGGCAGTGTGGTCTGAGGGGTCCAAGTGCCACGTGGGGGGAAATGGTCCACCTGATTAGAGTGCATTTGGTAGAGGCTATATGTGCTCCCCTTGGGCAAAGATCCTGGTAGACCCCTGAGAAGAGCCACAGTTGCTGGTTTGGGGACAAAGATGCCAGAGTGTGGCAAAACTTGGTGCCACCTGTGTGTTGTGATTTTCCGTAAACTCTGAACCTCTGCTGCTGTGTGATCGTGTAAATATTTTCTGAGAAAAGTTGGCACCTGGCCATTGGTCCATGAGACCCTCCTCCAGAGAGTCAGCATGGGTCTAAGCTTTGGGTGTCTCTAAAGTGTGGGGTTTTTGAAACACAGCCCCATCTGAGATAAAATTCTAGAGGCAAGTGCCACCTGGCAGGGGGACAGCTTGGACATGAAGAAGGTAGATGTGGGGCATGAGACAAGGAAGGGGTGATCACAGCTCAGTGAGAGCATGAAGTTCCTGTGCCAGAGACTAGGGAGCTGCGTGAAGCTATTTTCACCCTGAGCACACTTGAGCACATGCGCACTCACATGGGCACTAGCACACACAGAATCACCACAGTAAGCTAAGCAGCGCCACCAAGTGGAGAATGGAGCTGTTACACCAAGCCCTGCCCAACTTCACCCTCTGGGCACATCGCGCAGAAGACCAGCACGAATCCCTCCCGCCTGCTTAGTCTAAGGACTACAGTGTGCTTCGACGTTTCAGTTCTAGGGGAAACTGGACGTAACTTCATTCAGGTTTCATTCTGTTGGCAGGTTCATTTATTTGATCATTTTATTTACTTTTGTTTTTGCTTAAATTCTTTTCTTTCTTCTTTCTTTCTCTTTCTTGGATACGGGAAGAGGAAATTCTTTTTTATTTTTTTATTTTTATAAAAATTTAAAAAAATTATTTTATTTCCTTTAGTTTATTCTATTTCATTATTTTAAATAATTTTGAGATACCACCTTATACTTGTCAGAATGGCTAAAAATTAACAACTCAAGGGGAAGTGAAGACGGCAGAGAAGTAAGGGGACCAGGATTTCCCTCACCCCTCAAACACGGCTGTATTGAGGTCAGAATACTTGGAACACGCAGGAAAATCAATCTGTGGAGGGGCAGAAGGATCTCCACAGTTGGAGGGAGACAGCGTGACAAGATCAAGGTGCAGGTATGTGATTGGGAGAAAAGAAAACGGCATAAGATTGGAGGGGAGGGAACTCTTTCTATGCAGAGACAAAAGGGAGAGAGAGAGGGCTTCTCCTGTGTTGAGTTGGCACAAGAGGAAAACATCTCTGGGCCATGGACCAGAGAACAAGAAATGTGGAGAGTGCCAGTTTCTATTCTGCAAACAGCCTTAGGAGCTGAAACTTGGAGGTTACAAAAGCATGTGACTTTCTCTGGAGCCACACCAGGAGCTGTCTGCAAGCTCCTGGGGAGGAGGGAGATGGCTCTGGAGCATTGCAGTTATCTCAGAGACTCATCGGGAGTCTGTCTTCCCTTGAGTACTGTGGGAAGAGGACTTACTGCCTCCCCAAGGACGATTTCTGCAGGTGACAGCTAAAGGCCTTTCATCATCAGGGTGGAGTGGTGCTACTCCAGGACAAGGCCTTCCCTGCGCAGGGCCCTTAAAGACATAGGGGTTTGAATCCCAGCTGAGCACCTGGAAGTCATGGGAGACTGTGGAGCAGGACAAGCTGACTGCCCCTGCTGATTCTGTGAGGGCTCCCTGAACAGAGTGGTTTGAGACACTCAGTCCAGGGAGGAGAGATTGGGGTGTTGCCATTTTTTTTCTCCCCAGCACCAACACGGTGAGACGCAACCCCCAGTGGAAGTGAGACGTGCTTACACCAAACCCTGCCCCTCTGAGCCTGGTTCTCCCGTGGAACCAGTGAGGAAGTTCAAAGTTCAAAGAGGTGTTTTTTGCCTTACAACAGTGTGGGGGTGGGGAGCGGAATACTACCCGAAGCATTGAAGAGCCAAAGACCTAGGCTGCACCCCAGGCGGTTGCAGAAATGGGAGGAGGGAGGAGGAGGAAGGGAGGACAGAATGGGCACAGCAGCCAAGAGGCTTGAAGGCAGACTAAAGCGGCCTGAAGGCAGACTGAAGCACAGAGGTCGGAGAAAGGAGTTTCACATGGTCCTAAAGTACATCAGCTCAGATAGACGAGCAGATCGCCAAATTTTATTTTCTTTTGTTTTGAATTCTTTGTTTTGTTTTCTTTTGTTTTCCACTAGTGGAATTAGGCAGTCTATGTTGGGTCAGAGAGGACAGGGAAGTTCCCCGAAACAAAAGGAGTTTCGGCAGCTGCTTGGGAATATTCCTTAAAATCTCTATCCCGAGGTAGGCTAGCCAGAGTCAATGAGCTCCAGTCATCATAGTTATTAATGCAGGGGATGAATGAGCAGCCCTCACATACAGTTAGAGTAACCAGAAAGAGAGGTGGATATAGCACTTTTGTAGAGAGTCAGGGCTGGTGAGAGAGCTATGGAGTTTCCCATGGGAGATCTCTTTAAAGTTTCCTGGCAGAGAATCCTAATAGTTTTACTTTACCTTTTCCCCTTTGCTTCTCCGTTTCATGACCCCTTAAAAGACTCATTATGGCACATGCTTCTCAAGAATTTAAGTTCTGACTTCTATACTGTGTCCTTTAGACTCAGTATGGCCCTATTGCTTCTCAAAAAGTTCTTTAAAAAGTTTCCATCAACTGGCCCTACCTATCTTATGCAGGGGGTCCCGGGCACCCTACGATGGACTCCTAACCTTTCTGTCCTCAGAAGCCTCTATGAAAATGAAGTATTCCCTTTGGTCTCTGGTTTCCATGTCCGGATATTTTCCAAAGGATGAAAGGTGTGGCGACTCAGGAGAACTGCATGGTTTCTGGAATCAGGCAGATGATTGCTTCTCAAAAAGTTTAAGTTCTGATTTCTATACTGAGTACTCTTTCTTTGTACTCTTTTGAGATGGCATATAGCATCTCAAAAATTTTAAGTTCTGAAACTACCCACCATACTCGCCTTGCCTATCTCTACAAGGGGGTCTGCAGCACCTTTTGGTGGGGTCCTAACCTTCCCAACTATCTTAGAGGGAGCTTAGGAAAGAAAGGGATTACCTCTGAGCCCCACGTTGGGCACCACTTGCCGGGGTCCAGTTCCGGCGAATCTAGGGGTCCCTGAAGGATGGACAGTCAGGCAAAAGGAAATAAGAGAGCCACGAGAGAGATGTAGTCTGATGACCGAGCAGGCAGCCCTGGCAATTCTGGCATCTCCGCCCTGCCGCTCTCAGTTTCTTTATTTAAAAGTAGTGAGTTACATTACAGCAATGAGTGACAGCCCATCAGTAAGCAGAGTTTGAACCATAATGTGTTTTATCAGTAAAGCAGGCGATTTCCTCAATCTTGCAAGTTGTTTTCAAGCTAGTTAGCATATAAATTTAAGGCTGGGGGAGAGAACAAAAAGTTACCTAGGCCTGCCTATGTTAATTATCTGTAAACAGGCCAGGAGTCATTCCGTCTATCCTTCCAGCTGCAATGGAGGAGGTGCAACCCACCCGGCAAGGACAGGATTCCCAATGCTTGTCCTTGGCTTGTGAATGAGTGAATTTACATAATCGGAGCCCAACAATTACGCAAGTGACACCATTATTCAGCCAGCTCATAACTGCTTCAACCACCTTTTCCACACAGGGAGGGTTCTCAACCCGTGAGCCCAAAATGGCTGCCAACGCTATTGCATAGTATTTGGTCCCTCTGGAGACTCCAAAGGGATTTGGGGCCCTATAATGGTGAATGGAGGAGAGGCCATGGTACAGCTTCCCTTAAAATCACTCATCAATTCCCTCACACTTCTGTAGTTTTAATTCAAACATCAAAATGGCCCAAACTCCTGGGAATTTCTCCAGGGTAGGGAATTGCCTGTTATGTGTTGACTCCCAACCCAATATTGGGCAACGCTTTGGGCTTTATGCTAAAATGGGAGGGTGGCATAATAGTAAGAATGCTTATTTGGGGCAGCAGGTCTCTGATATAGGACTACAAAGTGCCTTTTAATCGCTACCCATATGCAAATAATGATCCCTTCCCTATATCCTGGGTTTTTTAAGAAACATCTAATGATCTTTCCAACTGAGCCCTTCTCCTTGCCCCTGGCCACAGCCCCATCAGCTGCCTATAAGTGATAGATTGGAGAATGGGGTATGTGGATTAAGAAGTCAGGTGTCCTTAATATAGGGACGTTTATAACCTCCGCTCTACTTACCTTTTTTGTCCTGGCCCCAGGCTTCATATCAGGCCAGCATCCACCATGGTTAGTGGACACTATAGGCATCACTGTATAGGAATCCCATCCCTACAGTTTTAGACCTTTGACATATTACCCAAAAATAGGTACATTCACTGGTTTTGTGCAATGTGTTAATTTGTTAATGCAGACATTTAAATTACACACTTTTTTACAAGAATGTTTTAGCATTTCTTCATTTGCTATATTTGGAACCTAGAAAAATGGAAGTATCCTGGGCATTTTGATCTCTTGAGAGTGCTGGAGCTAGCCGAGCCAAAATGATATTGGGGCAATACCCCCGCTGGGGTTCTACTTCTCTCTCCCACCCAGCATTGCTGACAAAGGCTAGACGTCATGTTTACAAATGCCAATGTGGAGACATTTTATTCCCAATTCAGTTTCAAAATCTGGACTGAGATTCCTGAGGCAAAGAGCTGATACTGACAGTATTTTACCAGGAATGAGGACAACAGGGAGGCACAGAGCAACCCATGATGTGTGCATCAAAGCTCACCTTCTGGAAATGGAGCTGGATTCCTAACATCAACTGGAGAGTTCAGTTGCCATTCTGTGAGCATTAGGGAGCCACCAAAGATAGATGGGGATTGTGGCTTGTTTAGTACCATATTTTAGAAAGATCATTGGTGGCTAGGGTAGAAAGAGAGACTAGAGCCTGAGGCTATTGTTCATGTATTTCTAGGTAGAAATCAAAGTCATGTCTACCCATGGGCTTGGTGAAGATCCTGTTCTGGGGTTTCCAGTTGCAGCCTTGACGAAACAAATAGCCCTTCCCAGGCAAGCACTTTGGGTGAACGCAAAGGGAGAAAGCAACCTGATCCTGGCCTCCCTCACACGGAGCATTTCTCCCCCTGCTGGCCTAACGTAGGTGAAAACCTAAGAAACCTCTCAGAGGAGAACAGGTCCGAGGGAGAATAGGAGGTAGTTTTTTATTGGTCCGCTTGAGGGTCTGATGTCCCATTTTCCGCGACAGTCTGTCCATTGGCTTCCTCCATCATTTCCTTATATTGACGTTTGAAGAAGCCAACCTGTGGGGGGGAAGGAAAGGAGAATTAGGAAATCCAGCGGAAGAGAAGAAATGAGACAACTGGGGAAGGAGAGGGATCACCACTGCTGGAGTCCCTACTGTGTTCCAGCACTGCACTAGAAACGTTAGATATGCTATGTCGTTTAGCCTTTATCACACTTCTGTGAGTTGGATGGAATCACCTTCAGAATGAGAAATCGAGACCCAGCGTGGACCAGGCACTGCCTACAGTCGCAGAAAGAATCAGTGGTGGTATCCACCGAATCCAGGTCTTTGCTTTTATGTTATAATTTCCTATGAAGGGACACATGTAGTGAGGAAGAAGAGAATGGAAAAGACAGGGAGAGCGATTAACGGCATCCTGAGAATCAGATAGGAAGGCACATGCATAGAGACTAATGGGAACTGGTAATGTCGTAGGTGGGAGAGATCCTTATCTCTCACACGCAGTGACTCGGCAAGAACGTGCACCTCGGCCAGGGCAGGTCTGCAAACCTTGGCAGTGGCCGTGTGTGTTGCAATACCATAAACTCTGATCTGCTCTGCGGTCATGCCGCTGTCTTCTGGAACAAGCTGGCACCAGCCACAAAGCAGGGAGACCCTCCTCCAGCAGATTGGGGCATCCAAGGAGCTGTGGGGGTCTCTGAAGTGGGAGGTTTTGAAACACAGCTGCGCCTGAGTTAAAACACAGAGTGCTACACCGTGTGGCAGGCACACAGCTAAGGCACAGAAGGGTGAAGGCAGGTATATGACAGAAACCAGGGACACAGGCAGTGTCAGTGCACATCTGGGAGGGCTCGCTGAGGAGGGGCGCCACACATTTCCCACTCCAAGGAGGAGAGAACAGGGCCTTCTGTTTCTTTTTAGTTTTAGTTTTCTTGTGGTACCCACTTCAGTGATTGAACCCATCAGATTGAACCATTCAGTGCGTCACCTAGTGGAGAATGGAGCCAATACACCAAGCCCCAGATACTGTCCTCTGCAGGCAAGTCTCCATTAGAGCAATAGTACCAGAGAATCAGAGAGGCAGGCCCCACCCCCCAGAAGACCAGGACAAATTCCTTCGCACACCAAGTCTACGGATCATAGAGGGCAGTAAAGTTTCAGCTCTAGGGGAAAAAGTACCTAGCACGTCATGGGGGTCTTTCTTTCTTTCTTTCTTTCTTTCTTTCTTTCTTTCTTTCTTTTTCTTCTTTAATTTAGTCTTTATTTTTGTTAGATACAGAAAGAGCAATTTTTAATGATTTTATTTTTAAATTTTGTGTTATTTTTTTGTTTGTTTTTTGTTTTGGATTATTTTAAATTTTATTTTATTTATTTATTTTTTAAAATTTTATAATAGTTTATTTTCAAATTGGTTTACATATAACACTCAGTGTTCATCCCAACATGTGCCTAAATTATATACATATTTTTAAATTTTTTTCTTTTCTTTTCTTTTTCTTTTCTTTCCTTCTACCTTTTTTCTACCAAGCTTCTTGTACAAAGCAGTCCAAAACACACCTACGATCTAGCTTCTTTTGTATATTTTATTTTATTTATTTAAGCTTTTTTCTTTCTTCAATTTTTTAAAAATCGTATTTGGTTGTTTTTTTATCTTTCTTTTTTTCTTTCTCTCCAAACACACAAGATGGAGGAATTCACCCCAAAAGAAAGAAGAGGAAGAAATGACGGCCAGAGGTTTAGTCAATACAGATATAAGTAAGATGCCTGAAGTATAATTTAAAACAAAAATTAAGGATATTAGCTGGGCCTGAAAACAGCATGGGAGACACTAGAGAATTCCTTACTGCAGAGATAAATGCTGTAACTCAGATATAATCCCAAATGAAGCCT
>PITB01023319.1:0-25904 GCA_004024585.1 Paradoxurus hermaphroditus
AGAGCTACTATTGACCACCTCACTTGTCCAATCCAAGGCACAGACTTGAGTTTACTGTGTTTTGGGCACTATTCTCAATGCTTGAACTTGCATGTCTTTCCAGCCTTATTACAACACTATGCAGTCAGTGCCTCTCTGACCCCCATTCGACAGTTAAAGAAACTGAGACCCAGGCAAGCCAAAAAGTTTCCCCAAGACCATGCAGCTGACAAAGGGCAGACCCATACTTAACCCTAGTCACACGTGCATACTTGCTATTGACAAACTCCTAATCCCCTCCCTTATACCATGTCCCATCCATTCCTCACCGTGACCCACCTGGGTGGTTATTAATCCTATTTTCCAGTTACAGAAACCAGCCTCAGAAAGATTAAGTGACTCACTCAAGAACAGGAAGCTAACGTCAGACACGGTTGGGTCCAGGAATCCATAGGTGTGACTCTGCATCCTTGTTTTGAAGACAGCTGCCAATTCCAGTGTGTGTTGATGCTGTGGCTTACTTCAGGTTACGGGGCGGCGGGGGGGAGGGGGGCAGGGGGAGACGGGCCAGTAAAAGGCTGAAGCTGGAGGTGAGTGTGGGAGCTGCCGAGCAGAAGCAGGCAAAAGAAAACAAGGATTTGGGGACTACCGCTCTCGACTTCTGCTTTTGCAGCAAGCACGGTATTGAGCGATAAAAGTTTGGTTGGCACATACGACAGGGTTACAAGACTCTAAATGACGCCCACGAAGTAATTACCACCATGTCCCATGTAATGTATAACTGGGTCTCACTGTGTCCATTAAAGTGCCACGCAGGAGACACTGCTCGCTGGGCCTCACCCTTCCCTGTAAGACTGTTTGGAGAAGGGTGGATGCTGCCCAAGCCACCTACGCTTTCGTAAACCAGAGCTGTCCGATGTCCTCTAATTACCCGGGTACATGGCTCTCACCTTTTACCTTTAACGAACTGAATGACCCCGGCCCCATGTCTGGTCTGCTGGACTTTGGCCATGATAATGTGTACTGGCAATTGCAACAAAAAGTACATTTTATACATCAACTGAAATTTTGTGGTGAACCTGGAAGGCATTTCTGGCATGCTGGGTCCAGGGACCCGCAAAGAATACCCTTCATCCGCACGTCCGTGACAGAGGGTGTTTTTAACAGCTGGCATTAGCACATGGGCTGGCTGGGGACTGAGGGTCCCCTCCCCTGGTGGGGGCCTCAGGGCAGAAACCACGCTGAAGTGGCCATGGCAGGTTGAAACCCTCCAGAAAAGGCTATCCACCAGGAGACTCTGATGATTTGTAATCAAATTGTGTTTCATTAAAGAGAAAGTATCCAGAGGTTTCCCGTGGGCTGCGTTCTTGCAAATTAAAGATAATGGAGTTAACTAAGAACAACTGTAAGTCAGATACCAACAGATGAAACGAGCCCAAGGCAGCTTCATCCCTTTCGATGCTCACATGTGGAATGTGGGTCCTGACACAGGAGCCGGGTTGGATTCAGACAGGAGCCGGGCTGGATTCGATCTTCGTTCCAAATCATGGTACCCCATTAAACACAGCTCTGGTGCCAGCGGTCTTTGACTCTGAGACCGTCTCTGACCCTGCCTCTCATCTTTAAAACATGGGAAGTCTGTAAGGTGACCAACGTCCCATTTTGCCTAGAACTTGGGGGACGAGGAGGATTGGTTCCCAGAGCACAACTCCATTGCAAGAATCAGGAAACTTCCGGACGGAATAGGACAAGCTGGCCACCCCACTGAGCCTTCCACAATCCATGACTGACTGTGCTGACATCTGGGATCATTATGACTGACTCTAATATCCTTAAATTACTGATGTGCAAGAACCCTTGAGCCTATGTGTCATGAACCCAGTAGAGTATCCAGTACACAGTAGGGACTCTGCCAGTGCTGCCCCCTCCTGTGTTCCTGGCCAAGCACGGTCGCCTCTGGCTATTTTGAAAACTTGGAGTCCTGTGCTGGTAGACTCCAGAATGTTACCACCTGCAACCCTCACCCCAACCCCAGAGGTTGGCAAATGTCTCTGTTCCAGGTGAAGAAACAGATGTCCAAAGCAGGTGTGTGATTTGCTCAAAGCCACCTAAGTGAGTTCCGGCTCCATCCTATGTCCTGTATTCTAAGCCCAGTGGCTCCTTGGCCAAACCAGGCTGCTCTGCACCCCTCGCACACACCCAGGTGTGAGCCCAGGGGACTGCAGACTGGTGAACCCATGCCTCTATTATACCTGAGTTTCCCCCCACCTAAAAGCACCTGCTTACTGCCTGCTTCTTTCCTCCAGAGCACCCCATCTCCTCTGTGCCAAATCCCAACCACATGGGCACCTCATTACCCAGTGGAGGGCAGGGTGGTCAGAGTCCCAGAGGCTGTCCAGGGATCAGCCTCACCCCACAGCAGGAAACCCAGGCCCTCCCTGTGTCACCAGGGAACTCAGTTCTCGCTCCCCACTCATCATCCCCAAAAACTGCCCAGGAGAAAGGGAAGGGCCTGAAAGGGTAGGCAGGCAGAGGGAAGGGCAAGCAACACCCTGCCAAAGACGGGGGCTCCGGGAGCAGAAACCCCTGCAGCTACGCATCCGCTGAGGCCCAAACTGGGCTAGAGAAACCTGGAACTCCAGCCAAGAGGGACGGAAACCCAGGAGGAGCTGGGCCTGGGAGAAGGCGATGGCGTGTGATTTTTAATTTACTTTTTTTTGCCCTGAGACAAAAATTAATTTGACTTGGGAAAAAAAAAAAAAAAGGTAACTTTTTACTTGACTTTTGAAAGTAAAATTTCTGCAACTCTTTTTCCACTTAACAGAACATTTCCTCAACTTCTAAGGCATAATGTTAATATGCACCAAAGACGGGGAATTCCCTGAGCTCAGCTCACATATCACTGAACTGATTTTTTTTCTTAATTTCCTAGTAATACTGGCTGGGTTATGCTAACAGGAGAGTTAACAGCTAATTTTGCTACAGGGAAGATAATAACAGGAAATGATCTTTAATAATGAATTAAACAGACTCTTTGGATCCCGATTCCTTTTATTAGATAAGGTCAATGGCATCTTAAATGAGCAAATCTATCCTAGGCTGGCAACAAGATACAGAGAAAATTGTCAAGCTGACTTACAGGGGAGGGCATGAGCCCTGGGAGAGAATCTGATGCACGAGCTTGAGACACGAAACTGGACGCCAATCCACACTAGCTGTGTGACTGCCCCCGCCTCTCTGAAGTTCTCTCTTGAGCTGTTCCTGGGGACAATAACCCCTTCCAGGGCTTCATGATCATTCCTGAGCGACAGCGTGCAAAGCCCAGCACAGTGCCCGGTGCCAACGGCACTACTGTATTTGCCGGTAGGTAGAGAACGCAGTTGACAAAACCATTTCGTATGCATTCTGTAGTTCCGCCTTCAGAACAAAATGGACCATCCAGGTACAATGAGCCTCGTCTCAGGACAAGGAAGGTCAAACATGGCCAGAGGGAGGATCGGGATCCTAGGGCGGGGCTTCTGATTCCAGTTTATCTCCTCTGTTTGGTTTTTAGTCAGCCAACAAGTCATCTCCATTTTTTTTTAATCATGCAGATTTCTTAGTAAAATTTTTTTTCAGGACACATCACCAACCAGTATTTATTTATTAGGCATAGACACATTCTGCTCTATTGATATCATACACTACTCCATCCTAGAATATTCTGTTCTACTCTATTAAACTCATACGTATATATATATATATATATATATATATATACACGCACATGCATGCACACACATATGTGTAGTCAAGGACACATAAAAGTAGAAGAAACAGACACAAACTAAGTATGAGCTGAAATTCGAGTGTGTTCTTTCAAGGAAGAGTGAAACCACTTAAAAGCATAAAGTTGAACGAAAATCAAAATGGCTGCACTAAAGCTTCAGGGAAGCTCGATTTTAAAGGCACCTTTTTGCTCCTTTCCACAAAGCTCCCTCCTCCCTTCTTATACTTTTGTTTCAGGAACCCGGCACCACCCTAAGGACAGGATGAAGGAGGCTGGTACCACAGACACAGACACAATTTTGGTCAAGACCAGCTAAATCCTGCATTCCCCTATAACCGCCCCACCCCCACCCCCGCCCCTTCCTCTGGGAAAGTTTGCAGTTTTTGAAGACCTTAACCTGCCGGAGCCTCCTTTGCCCTGCAAACCAAGAAAGCTATTGTTCTCTTTATCCCAAACTCTGTCTTTGCGTTAGATTTCGGCTCTGAAGCACAGAGGTCGGTTTTTAACAAGAGGGACGTGTGCATAAGCTGGAGGGAAGAAGACGGCCAGTCTAAGGTCACGGAAATTGGCATTGCCTCAGGGCTAGGGATAGCTAGTCCTGCCTCCTTGCTGCAACAAAGAGGAAGCAGGGGTGTGGAAATTTATTAGAGGTTTGCTTAAGGTCACACAGAGCTCACCTCTCCAGGCTCCCTGCCCAGTCCCCTTTCCACTGAATACAGTGGAGTTAGTACTGATGCCAGCCAGCCCTAGGGGAGCCACTGACGGTGTTTGAGTGAGGGCAGGGCAAGACACATCCTGCTTCTATGCTCACCCCAGGAAATTCCGCAGGCCGGTAGTTTTGTGCCAGCCAAAGCACTGGCTCCCTCTTAGCCAAAACTCATGTGTAGAGAGAGGTTCTGGTTCCCAGAAGTTTCCAAAGCGGGGGATGTAATTACAATGTTTCAAAGCAAACAAACACACACCCAAGTGGGAGAACAGCATATTTATTTGACTAATTAGAGGAAATTCACTGAAAGGATGTACAAGAACATCGGCCTCTTTTTTTCAGTAATCCTAATGACACTTTCTTTTGATATTTTATTAGCAGCTCTTTATTTCTATTGTGCTCTCGATAAGGTACCAAGGTGAAGCGTCATACTCTCTGGCAATAAGCGAGTGTGAATCACACACCACATAAATAGCAGTGGCTCCAGGAGCTCAAGATGCAGAGCGCCAGTGATCAGCCCGCTGCAGGGAGGGGAGGGCAGAGTGCTGATTATCGCACCGGAGGCGGGAGGGGAGCGCTGCCAATCTGCTCCCTGGCTGCCGAGAGCGCTGGTTCTGCTCGACCCAGCTCCCAACGGGGCCGCCGTCAGCACTCCCGGGCTCCAAGCTGATATCTCACCCCGATGACCAAGGACACGCGAGTCTGTAGGAAGCCGGCACCTTCTAGTGCTGCCCCATGCCACCGTTCGTTCCAAGAAAGAGCCAAGAAACTGAGGTCTCAGTTCAACACAATTAACTGGTGTTCTCTGAGACCCTAGAACGTGCTGGACACAGTATGGCTGAAAGAGCGATTTGGAAGCCAACAGATCTGGGAGCAGGTCGGTCTCTCTGCGTTCCCATTTTCCACCCATAAGTGGAGATTAAATACCTACCTCACGGGTTGTACTGACAATTAAGTCAGAAAATTACAGAAAGCATTTTACACAGTGTCTGATGCATTCACGTGTCCCAGGAAGATTTGCTGACGGCCGACGGAAAACACAATTATCATCGCTCAGGGGACGTCACACCAGGACACAGTAGGCACATTAACAAGTGCCCTGTCAGACCCCATAAAAACTCAGTGTTGGAGAGAGAGGCAGAAACAGAAATCGCTGCTCTATATGGCTGGCTCCAACAGGCCGGGCACTGGGGAGCCACTGAAGTTCTTTGAGCAGAAGAGGGCGAACAGAGCTGTGCTAGGCAGAGAACCAATACAGCCGGTGGCGACTGAGCACTTGAAATATGGCTAGCCTGGACTGAGACGTGCCCTGTGTGTCAAATACACACTGGGTTTCTACTTGATACAACAAAAAGAATATAAAATTTCTCATTAATGCGTTTCATATTGATTGCGCATTGAAATGATAGTATTTTGAATACAGTAGGTTAAATGAAATGTTATTGAAATAGAGTTTACCAACTTCCTTTGTGGCTACTAGAAAAGTTAAGACTATACACATGACTCATATTGTTTCCATCGGAAGCCCTGCCCAGGAGCATTTGCCAGAGGCATCAGCGCAAGGAGCAGATGGAGGCAGCAACATCTGGGCCATTTCGTCCCAGCCAAAGCGCTGGTGTCCTCTCAGCCTGGCCCTGCCTCTCCGGCTGCCAGTGCACGGAGTAATTAAAATGCCTCGAAGCGAAGCGCCCAGCCCTTGAGTGTGCTTGACAAGGCTCAGACTTCTGCAAAGCGGTTTCAGCAGGGAACATCCGAGCCCCGCGTTATCTGGAGAAGGGATCAGGCGCCAAAGTGCCTGGCCCTCAGCCCCCGTGAGCTGGTGACCAGAGCTCACGCCCAGAAGCAGCCGTTTTGCAGGTAAATTAAAAAGCAACCAGCATTTTCCTCTCCAAATGGCACCAAGTGGATTGTTTTCCGGTGAGTATTCCTCTTGGGGAGAGATCTCCAAAGCCTGCAAGATTTATCCCAACAGATGCCATGCACGGCGCTCCCAGGGACAGAGAAGGGATAAAGTAGATATTGCTGCCCTGCATTCGGCCTTGGTCTGCAAACTCCAGGCTCAGACTTAAAATTAAATTCATAATGCCACTGACCTTCTGGGTGGGGACTTTGAACCCATGCCTCCACTTTTCTCTCTCGGCAAAATCTGGAAGCTGGATCGCGTGGTCTAGAACATTTGGGAAGGGAGACAAGGGGAGGGGTGGGAGAGGGAAGAGGAGGGGGGAAGGAGGGCTTGCCACCACACTGGTTAAGTACCTGTGCTTTGCAGTGGGCAGGTCTCCGTTTAACCACCTGCCCTGACACCTGCGGGGCCATACTGTCTGGGGCAAATTACTTAGTCAGCCTGAGCCTCTTGTTTCTTTTTTGTAAAACAGGAATGTGTATAGCGGTGACCTCACGGGTCGTTGGGATGGTTAAATTAGGTGACGAGGGGAAAATGCACAGCACAGTAACTGGCACCTACGTAGCACCGAATAAAGTCATCTAGGAAACAGACCTCAGGGTTTGTTGTGGAAACATCAGTCCACGCCTCAGGAGGCCTTCCGTGGTCAGCACCAGAGTTGGACATCTCTTCCAGCTGCTAACTCGACAGAGGGATTCTGATGCTTCTTCTGGTACAAAGGGTCTGCACCCAGTAGAGGCAGGGGCAGAAGAGGGAAAAGTGACTCTCTCTGGAAACTGCTGTCCCGGTAGGCACAACTGGGGCTGGAGACGAAGAAATCTGGATAAAATCTGAAGTAGGATCAAGACGTGGGGGACGCTGATGCTCATCCACTGTGGTAGGCAGAATCGAGGGGACCCTACGATCCCCACCCCCACCCCCCCGTGCACACTCTCCCTTCTTGAGTATGCGCAGAATCCCTGAATATGGTGGGGTATCACTCCCCCGACTAGATCACATTAGATGGCAAAGGGAAAGAGATGCTGCAGATATAAATAAGTTCTGGGGCGCCCGGGGGGCTCAGTCGGTTAAGCGGCTGACATGACTCGGGTCATGATCTCATAGTGCGTGAGTTTGAGCCTTACAATGGGTTCTGTGCTGATAGCTCAGAGCCTGAAGCCTGCTTCAGATTCTGTGTCTCCCTCTCTCTCTCTCTCTGTCCCTCCCCAATTCATGCTCTCTGTCTCTCAAAAAAAAATGAATAAACAGTAAAAAAAGTTTTTTTAATAAATAAATAAATAAAGTCCCTAATAAGTTGACTTTGAGTTAATCCCAAGAGAGACTTTTTTCTTGGTGGGCCTGACTTAATCAGGTGAGTGCTTATGGTGTAGAGTCAGAGATGGAAGAAGTCAGAAGGCTGTATCCTGCTGGCCTGGAGGAAGCACATGGATTTGCTTCTGTTACAGTAGGTAAGGACCCGAGGATAGTCTCTAGGAGCCAAGAGCAGTCTCTTGCCACAGCCAGCAAGGTAACAGGGACCTCAGTCCTACAGCACAAGGAAACGGGTTCTGCCAACCACCAGTACACTTGCAAGACATCCACAAGGCTTAGATGAGAACGCATCCCCCGCCGACACCTTGAGTGCAGCCCTGTGAGTCCCTGAGCAGAGAACGCAGCTAATCCGAACCCAAACTGCTGACCCATGGAAACTGTGAGACAGTAAATGCAGGCTGTCTTAAGCCACTGTTTGTGGTGATTTGTTATGAAGAAATAGAAGAATACTTCCACCCAGCCCACGCTGGACTCCATTCCACCTCTCCCTCTTGGGTCACAGAGAACCTGTGTGGTCAACCTGATTTGCCTAAACCACTCAGCTGAGTCTCACCCTGGGTGCGGGACCCACCTGGATCCCTGTGCGGCCCAGGACGTCAGTTTGGTGGCTGGAGGAAGAGAATCTCTCTCCTGGCTCTGAGCGGGAGAGCGGGAGGGAACGAGCAGCTACGGTCCACGAGGAAGTGGGCTGGGACGGAAGCAGGCATGTGCGGGGGGCGACCGCATCACCTCCCGGACTTGGACACAAAATGCATGTAAGGCCCCCCAACTTTGGACTCTGGACACGTGACCCAACAAACCCCCTTAAATCCCACATCGCTTAAGCCGTTTTACAATGATTTTTCTATTCCTCACAACCTGCAACTAAAATCCTTCTCAGTGGGACGAGAGGTGTGGGAGCTTCCTCTGTGCAGGCCCTGACTGGACTCGACAGCTTCCTCACATGCCCCTGGGTCCTAACAAGAATAATAACGCCTCGCGCTCTACTTTGTTCGTTCAACAAGAGTTGACTGAGGGCTTATTACGTGCACTGGAATGCAGGAGTGACACGCGCCACGGTCCCGGCCCCGTGCAGGTCGGGGTCCAGCGGGGCTACAAATAAGCAAGCCGGCAAGGGCACACTTCACACCTGCTGCAAAGCCCGTGACTTCGGCCAAATGGCTGAATGTCAAAGCTAGCACCTAGTCCCTGCTGAAGCCAAACAGCACCATCATGGAACTTATTTCTGGGATAAAGGAACAATTCTGCCATCTTATTTTAAAAATTCATTATTTTACAGGAGCGCCGGGGTGGCTCAGTCGGTTAAGCATCCGATCTTTATTTTGGCTCAGGTCATGATCTCATGGTCTTGGGATCAAGCCCCGTGTCAGGCTCTGCACTGACAGTGCGGAGCCTGCTTGGGATTGATTCTCTCTTTCTCCCTCTCTCTGTCTCTCTCAAAATAAATAAGCATTTAAAAAATAAAAATTCTTTATTTTACAGTTTTCCCATTTCTGTTTTAATAGTCCCATTTTGAACATTCAATGTCTACGGGCAGGAACAACAACAATTCCTCAGGACTGTCGGAGGCCAGGCGGCCCTGTGACCTCTCAGCTCACGTCTGTGGTATTAGCTAAGTGCTCCCTCCCGACGGAAGTCGAGGGAGAAGTCAGATCTTTTGAGGGCTGCCTCGTGTTTTGCTTTTTCTTTATACTCTATAGTTTTCCTTGTGTGTGTGTGTGTGTGTGTGTGTGTGTGTGTGTGTGTGTTTTTACTTTTATTTCAGAGAGAGAGAGTGTGTGAGCAGGGGAGAAGGGCAGAGGGAAGGCGAAAGGGAGAGAGAGAAATTAGGTCATACCCTGGATCCCCCCACACATCTCCCAACCCAGGAGAAGGGTGGCCAGGACCCTGGAGACCCAGCAGACACTTCCTGTACCCTCCCCTTCTCATTTTCTCCAATTTATTATAAAATAATACAGCAATTGTTACAAAGCATTTAGAAAATCCGAAAACAGAATTCCCTCTACTCCCACCACAGTGAGACAACCAGGGTTACAGACTGTTTGCTTTCTAGCCTTTTTTCTATACGTAATAGACATCTTCTCCTGGGAACGTGAGATTGGGGTGAACGCGAAGTTCTGTGTCTTGATTTTTCCATCTCCATGGTTAAAGTGACTGGCATAGCGGCAGGTGGTGAGAATAAGTTGGGGTTCAAGACCCCTCAGTGCACACGGGCAAGTAAGTTTGGCTCTCCACCTTACAAGGTTACGTCCCGATCTGTAACGTGGTCAGTATTTGGATATTGCACCTGCATCCCAAGGCTGCTAGAAGGATTAAGTGAGTCACTCTCTCCAAAGCCTTAGAGCAGTACCAGGCCCACTGAAAATTATCAGGGTTATTACGTTTCCATGGCAGCCAAAGTGCACCTGAGCATCATTTTAATGGATGCATACCATTCCATTAAACAGGCGCACGGATGGGTGATATAAGGTACTTAACTACTTCTCTATTGTGGGATACTTAGGGTCTTCCCAAAGTTCTGCTACTCTCCCCAATGATAAGCTCACACATAAATCTTTTTGCATCTGCTGATTTAGCTGACTTCCATCCTAGAAGACTAATTGCCAGATCAAAGGGTAGGAGCTTGCTGAAATCTCAATGCATGATGCCGAATTGCTCTTTAGAGAAATTGTGCCGTTTTTATTCCACGGTGGTGGGACGAGGCCCTGCAGCCCGGGCATTATCAACTAGTTGTTTCATTGTCGTTAGTTCTGAATCAGTCCCAAGCAGATGGGCATCACATGATATGCTGTCATCTTAGTTGAAATGTCTTCCCCTTGGCTACCTCAGTAAAGCCCCTCTGCCCCATTTCTCAGCCCCCCACCACTACTGTGCCTTTTCTTCCCACACACCCAGCACAGACAGAACATCGGTCCCCCACTCGTCGGCTGAGAAGTTTGAGAACAGCTGCTCCCAGGGGCCCGAGGTCACTGAAGACACCTAAAACAGAGCCATTCTGGTCGCTCTTGGGATTGGTCAACAACAGTGGCAGAAATGAGAAAGAAGAGGACAAAAAGCTTTCTAGAACATCCGGAATAGAATCTCCTGGGATCAAAGCTCATGATAAACCAGGACCAGTAGCCATGAGACGTGTGTTTTCACCCGGGAGAGGTGCAGATGTCACCAGGAAGATATGGGTGGACAGGCAGCCCCTCCAGGGCTCAAAGGCCATAGGAGAACAGGAATCAGGGGTGTGACTCCAGCCCAGAAGGGAGGTTTCCAGCTGTGGCTGCTGGGCTCCTGGAGGCCACCTCAGAGGCTACTCCGAGTATTTTTACCCAAACACCAATGAAAAAAACTACCTTTTTAAAACTGTGGATATAATTAGAGTCTATTCCTGATAGGACTGAGAAAATAACCCTGCAGCATGTCCTAGGTAACAGGGACTCTGAGCAAATGTTTACAGAATAAATAAATCAACAGACTAGGGAAAATTGGTTTGGGATTTGTCAAAAGTTCTGATTGAACTGAACTCTCTTGTCAAGACTTAAGAGATCATTAACGGATGCAAAAATCATTATGTTTTCACTGGCTGTTCCGTGCAGGGCACTCAGACACAGAGACGACAGAGAAAAGGAGAGTCTGGCCCTCACACGGCTCCCAGGATACGGTTGTGGTAACAACATGCCTTTGGGTTTGAGTCTCAGCTCCCCAACTCAGTAGCTCTGGGTGTGTTGACTAGAGAGTCTTTAAGCCTCAGCTTTCTCATCTGTGAAATGGGGCGCTAACAATAACCACCTTACAGGGCCATGTGAGATCAAGGAGGTAATGCTTGCAACATGCCCGGCAGCGAACAGACAATCAACGGCAGGTGCTGTTATTCTACTTTTGTTAAGGAGGAAGAGAAGGGGCTACCGCTCTGCTCCGCCCACCAGCCCCAGGTAACCACGCCAGGCTCCATTAGCGACTGCACTTAGGGCCCATCCTCTGGTCTTTCATCTCACTTTCATCTGCAAAGCCTCCACCTCCAGTAAGGTCCTAGCAACAGGAGCCAGGGGTTGGGATTTCTATGTATCTTTTGGGGGGGACACAATTCAACCCCCAACAACCAGGAACACCCTTTCCTGTGGTATCTGCATGGCTCACTCACTCTTTTGCTTCATTCCAGGCTCTGCTCAAATGTCACCTCCCCACAGAGGCTTCTGGAACCCATCTTAGCTAAGGCAGCCTTCCCCATGCCCTACCCTGCTTCACTTTTCTCCATAGAACTTGTCGCTTCCTGCTCTGTACATATTTTAATGCATGTTGTTGATCTCTCCCACCAGGACACAAGCTCCCTGAGGGTAGGGGTTAGTCTGCCATATAGCTGGTGCTCAATAAATGTTTGCGGAATGACTGAGACAGTGAGCGATGGCTGTTTAGTCGCTCTGCTGGGACACTGGGGGACATCCATGCTATGGCCAAAGACTCTTCATTTGTTTTTAAAGTTTATTTATTTATTTTGAGAGAAAGAGAGATAGTGGGGGAGGGGCAGAGAGGGAGGGAGAGAGAATCCGAAGTGCGTTCCGCACTGCCAGCGCAGAGCCCGATGGAGGGCTTGAACTCACAAAGTGTGAGATCACGGCCTGAGCCAAGATCAAGAGTCAGGTGCTTAGGCATCCCAAAGAGTCTTCCTTTCAAACTGGGTAGTGCCCCCAAAGGTGTCCACATCCTAATCCCCAAAACCTGTGAGCCTCACATGGAAAAAGGACTTTGCGGATGTGACTAAATTAACACTCATGATGGGAGACTGTCCTAGATTATCAGGCAGGACCCGATGTGCTCACAAGAGTCTGTATAAAGGGGAGGTGGGAGGGCCAGGGACAGAGGAGCTGTGACAGGGGAGGTAGAGGTTGGAGTCATATGCTTTGAGGACGGAGGAAGGGCTCACAAGCCAAGGAATGCAGGCAGCTCTAGAAGCTACAGAAAGCAAGGAAAGCAGATTCTCCCCTGGAGCCTCCAGAAAGAACACAGCTCTGCCAACATCTTGATTTTTAGCCCAGGGAGAGCAGACTTGTGACCTCCAGACCTATAATAAAATAGCAATTTTCTATTGTTTTAAGCCACTGCGTGTGTGGTGACTTATGACAGCAGCAAGAGGAAACTAATATTGACACCTCGTCCTAACTCCCCAGAGCAGCTCCCCGTGAGCCAGGCAGGTCAGCTAGTCAGCAAGGATCGGCAGGTGAAGAGCGGAGGCCCAGAAAGGTCAAGGCCTTTCTGTGTCCCAGGTCACACAGCTGGGGAGCGGCCAACCCAGGATTTAAGTCCAGTTTATCTGCCTCTGAAGTCCTCGCTTATGCCTCAGCACCAGTGCAGAAAGGGTACGTGGATCTGCAGCTTCGAGTGGCCGGTGAGACGGTCTCGGCCTGCCCCACTCCAACAGCCACCCTGTGGTCCGCACAGAGACAGCCATGTGAGGAGGGTTCTGTTTCTAAACGGCTTGTCCTGGCAGAAGTACATTTTGACTGATATTTGTGGACACATCTGGTCACCGTGCAGTCCAGGCTGCAGCCTGATTGTCCCGGGAGCAAGGAGAGCAGCTGGTGGGACGTGCCCAGTGTCTTCGCATGTGACACTCCACAGGGCCGGCCTCCAAGAAGAGCCCCGGGACCCAGGAGGGCTAGCACAGGGAGGGAAGGACGGGAAGTCCCCGGTGCCCCCGCTCCGCAGAGCATCCTCCTGCCCGCAGCTCCTCTGGGTCTCACAACCACCACTGGGGGTTCTTATTACCCCATTTTACAGATCAGGAAACAGAAGCGTGAGGAGGCTGCTAATTTGCCCCAGGTTACTCAGGCTTTGCCTCCAGAGCCTGAGTAACTCTCTTAGAAATAAGAGAGTCTCGGGGCGCCCAGGTGGCTCATTCGGTTAAGCATCTGACTCTTGATTTCGGCTCAGGTCATGATGTCATGGTTCCTGAGATCGAGCCTCACACGTTGGGCTCTGTGCAGACAGTGCGGAGCCTACTTGGAATTCTCTCTCTCTCCCCCTCTCTCTCTGCCACTTCCCTGCTTGCACACATGTGCTCTCTCACTCTCTTTCTCTCAATAAAATACATATGTAAAAACGTAAAAAAAAAAGGCTTGAAAAGAAACAATCCCAGCTTCATACATCCACCATCTCTCTCTCTCTCTCTCTTTCTCTCCCTTCCCCTCTCTCCCCTCCCTCTCTCTCTCCCTCCCTCACACACACACACTTACCCGCACACAAATGCACACACTTTTACATAAACACATATATACACCCTAACACAAACATACTTACACTCACAGACACATACATACCCACTTACACAGATATGTCCATACATATACTCATCAAGATAACCGTATGCATACACATACACACATGTAAAGCTGCACACGTGTATGCATACACATGTACACGTACATACATGTACACATACACACATATACACCTGCACACATGTTCACATATGTGAATGTACACGTGTACACATACACTGTGTGCACCTGCACACACATACACCTGCACACGCATGCACCTGCACATGCATGCACATACACGTGTACACTGTACACATGTACACATACACACATGTACACCTGCACATGTACATATACATGTATATATACACACATATACACATACTCACATATACATAAACACATGTACACCTGCATACACATACACATACACACGTACATCTGCACACATGTATACCTGCACATACGCATGCCTGCATACGTACACCTGCACACACATACACATACACATGTAGACCTGCACGTGTGTACATATACACACATGTACACATACACACGTACACATACACACATGTACACCTGCACACACATATACACACAAGTAGGCTTGCACACACGTACACCTGCACACACATATACATATACATATGTCTGCACACATGTACACATGCACGCATGTATGCACACATATACACATACACACACCTACATGCAAAAATACCACGTGCACACAAGCACCTGTACATTCATATGTGACATGTATGCACGAACACTGAGACACATGCACATGCTTTCCCCTCTCACAGACTCACACACAGACGTACACACATGCACACTCAGGCATGAACATGCACACGCCCCAACACAAGCACACACACACACACACACACACACACACATACACAGCGGGGCCACAGCTGCCCTTCCTGCTACTCACCTGTTTTTTTTATTCAGGAAGATGAAACAACCCTGGCCCATTGCTGACTCTCCTGGAAGAAAGACAGACTCATAAAATCCTCAGATTAACATCATTTAATCCGGCCTCCCCGCCCATCGATTCCCCTCTGATGCTGCCGTCAAGCTGTCTATTTCTGCAGGACGTGCATCTGATCCTGGAGAAATCACAGGATTAGTCACCTGGCCTTACATGCGCCCCGCTCACCCCAAGTGGGGCTCTCCTGGGCCCGACGCCATCCCTCAGAGCCATTCTCGAGTGCAGCAGGTTCTTTCTTCCTTCCGCAGGACAAGGAACAGAGGGCTGTACGCACTAAGGCCAGGAGGGGTCCAGCTCTCCCTCTCCAGCCGCAGCTATGGGCACAGATGCCCCAGGGCTCTTGGTTTCCCCTCTGTGACTTGGGGATAAAGATCCCCGCCCCTCGGGACAGAGAGAAGGGATGAGGCAGAGATCCACGGAGTCCAGAGAACGAGACAGAAAATACCAAAAAGAAATTGGAGGAGCTTCCAGGAAAGGTGTGGATGCAGGAGAAGTTAAGAGTGGTGGCTGAACTTAATCCTGCATCTGGTCAGCTTTTCTGGAGCTGAGCATTTCCTGGGCAGTTCTGAAGACTTATTAAAGAGCCCTTTCACCGCCCTGGTTTCAGCCATTCTGGGGTTGACTCTCGCCACTTTGAGGCACTTGTTTCCAGCACCCGCCAGTATGAATTCCAGACATACACGGAAATTCATATTTGTAAGTTAAACCATGCAAGACCTTTCTGCCAACGAGGTGAAATTCTGCGGCTATGCAGCCTCCTGAGATGCAGTAACATGATGAAGCTTCAATGTTCCACAACCAACCCCTAGAGCACTCGGGAGACAGCCCTGGCTGCTGGAAGGAGCTGGGGGCAGAGGCAGATGGATCTGAGTTCAGAGCCCAGATCTGCCACCCACCTACCAAGTGAGTGGCCTTAAACAAGTTTCTTACGCTCTCAGAAGCCTGGCTTTCTCATCTACTAAATAGGAACACCACCCGTTCCTACTGCTCAGGGTCCTGAGAGGACATGATGACGTGGAACATCATGGACACGCAAAGTACCAGCACAGGGTCTGGCACACGGTAGGTGTCGTAAAGGGGAGACCCTTTCCTCTCCTCTGAGCACCTGCCGGCCAGTCCTGGTATGGGGCTGGAGTAAAGGCCAGCTCTGAAACCAGCCTCTCTCTGTTGTGCCTGGGGTCCCAGGAGAGATGCTCCGTCGTGATGCAGAAATGCCTCTGGGTCCAGCCCAGCTCAGTCCCAGGACCACAGACTCCCCTGTCCTCCCCTCAGTATGACTCATTTGGTCTCTTCCTGTCTGGTGTGGCAGGGATGGAGACAACAAAAGCTCCAACAGAAGCGCCTCGAGGAACGGTCACCACACCTCAGCCTTGGCCCACGGAGAGATTCCCTCACTTTCTGAGGCTTGGTTGCTCCTGGAGACAGTAATCCCTGCCCCTCTCATCTGCCCATGCGTGGGCTGAGCACCTCTGACAGCTGGAGAACACCCCCAAGAACACAGACCCGGGAGCTCCAGGGGGGAGGTCACCGCTGTGTTCAGAACTGTCCACTGGGGCTGCAGGGGACATCCAGCAGGCCAAGGGCACTAGTGCAGAGCTGGGCTGGGAGACCTGGGGTTACGGTGCTGGGCTGCCCCTCTCTATCAGCCTGGGTCTTGACACTTGAATGGGGAGACTGAGGAACACTTAATGAAGGGCCCTGTATGTATTCATTTCCCACAGCTGCCGCTAAAACAGCAGCAATTCATGATCCCCCAGCTCTGGACAGAGGCCGAAACTCCGAAATCGAGGTGTGGGCGGGACGGCGAGCCCTCTGAACGCTCCGGGTTGAAGCCTGTGTGCCCCTCCGGCTCCTGGCGCAGCGGGCGCTCCGCTCGGCCTCCACTCCCGCCTTCACATGCCTTTCCCGGGGTCTCTGTGTCTTCTCCTCTTCTGTTCTCACAAGGGTTCCTGTCACTGGGGGCGCAGCTGGACCATCCAGCAAGATCTGACCTGGAGATCTTTAACTTAATGACATCTATGAAGACCCTTTTCCCAAATAAGGTCACATTCATAGGTTCCAGGCCTTAGGACACAGCCATATCTTTTGGGGACCACTAGTCAATCCATTATAGGACACTTCACAGAGGTTCAGGCGGCCTGAAGGCAGACCAACGAGGAGGGGAGGGGAGAGGAAAGGACTGGGCTGTGGAAAGCACTGTGAGCTGGCTGCCTGGCTCGGCCACCGCTAACCCTCAGCTCAGCAACTGTCCCTGGCCCCCTGCAGCTGCCCCCCACTGGCCAAACTGAGCCTGAAGCCAGAAGGTGGGGAGCCCAAGAGAGGCAGCCCCAGCAGGCAGCTCCCCGGCACACAGCCGCGTGAAGAATTCTCTAGAAAGGCAAGCATGAATATCCTGCACACCCCAGTTTCTTGCTGCAAAGCCCTCTGGTGCAGTGTCCTAAATGAGCATCTCATTACAGGGAAAACACAAAAACTGGGTATCTGTTAAATTTGCATTTCCTTCAAGTTGTTCCAGACTTTATCCTCTTGCGCCAAACTCCTGAAACCCTTTCCCGTGCCCGTCCTAAGTCCATGATGTCCCCAGACTCGGGACCTCTCAGGGCGAGGGCAGACCCCCACCCACATCCCTCCACACCGGACAGGAAGAGACCAAACGAGTCATACTGAGGGGAGGTCAGGGGAGTCAGTGGTCCCGGGACTGAGCTGGGCTGGACCCGGGGGCATGTTCTGCATCACAGACAGAGCGAGGAGCCTGGAGCCAACGGAGCCCGGCCCGAGCCACTGCCAATGCCACGCTCCAAACCCATTCTGCCTGCACTCAGGAGCCAGGGCAGCGAGGGGTGCCAAAGACGAAGTCAATGGCCTAGGATCCACCGAAGTGCCACCTTGTCACCAAACGCCAAGGCACAGAATCCTAGCCCCTGGGCCACTGGGGCCCCGCTCCGCTGAGCAGAACACAACCCTGCAAATCACTTCCGCTGCTATTTCATCAAGTGCCACGAACATAATATACTGCAGAAATCACAGGGAGGCTCTGCGGAGGGGCCAACAGCCCTCCAATTACTGTCACATAACCTTCTCTAACTTGATCTCCCTTATCTTATCTATAATAGATAAATGCCCAGCCCCAGGGAAGGCAAATATTTTTAAAAGCTGAGTATAGTAAACCAGAAAAGTGCCAGCTGTCACCAGCAGGAAGCAGTGCCCATTAGTGGGCTCAGAGCAGTCTTCACAGCCCCCGCCAAGCCTCTGGTCCAGGGAAGAGTGTTCTGGAAGCCCCCTGCTCACTACGAAGAGCCAGGCCGAAGGAGAAGCGAGTGCCACGCCTGCTGTCTGCCGGCGGCCCGCAGCATGGGGGAAGACGGTGTCTGAGCTGCAAGCAGCCGGCCCAGAGAAGACGTCCTTGTCGCCCCGAACGTCGTGGGCACAGACCCTGCATTCTCTCTCCCCGACCTCCTGTCAGTGGCTTGGAAGGGCCCGGGCAGGCCAACCAGCAGGAAGCTTGGTTAAATCCACCCTCTCTGCGGGAGCTGCACAGTCTAATTTCGCCTTGGCAGAGATGGGGGCGGCCAACATGCCAGGCCATCAAAGGGAATGGAAGCCCAGAGCCAGTCGCCAAGAGTGGAGCCGGAGCAAAGGCGGCCAGCGAGCACTCGCCCGTTCTGCAGGCAACTGCTCCGAGTCGTCTCCTGAGCCATGAAGCACAAGGCCCTTCTCTGGAGGCTGTGGGACTCCAGGGCTGAAGAGAGGCCTTCCAGAAGTACCAAATTCGGGGGGCTTCTGCCCCGAGCCCATTCTGCCCCCCCATCACCACCAGGGCTCTGCTGCTCAGATGGTGAGCATGGGCCTTTACATGTAGCCCATCTGAGGTCCCCGTAAACCTTCCCCTCAGGCTGAGGGACACAGGGAAGAGCTGCCAGCAAGAGGGTAGCCACCCCTGGTGGCCTGGGCCCCACCCCTGACTCTGTGTTTGGACAGGTGACCTAACCCATCTGAGCCTGTTTCCTGAGTCGCAGAGAAGAGCAAGACCCACCTGAAAGAGTTGGGGAGGGAAGTATCAAGAGACATGGGAAGGACACATAGTAGGTGCTCATTAAATGGCAAATGGTAGTCTCGTTACTACTGTTTTACGACTTTCAAATGAGGACCCAGGCGAGTGATAGCCAACAACACACAGCAGGAAAGTGGGGTGCAGACCCCAAGTTGGGGTGCAGGGCGAGGCCCAGCTCCCTGCTAGCCCCATCCCGTGCCTCCCACGATACGGCCTCCACACTCCGCACAGACCCAGCTCAGTCACAAAGAAGATGTATTTCCAGTCATTCTGGGGAAGCTGTGAAACAGCTTACTGGACACAGCTGAGCCCAGAGCCCTCCTGCGCCGCGTCCTTTCAGGGAGAATCCTGGCTGTGTGACCGCAGCTCTCCTGGCTGCTTCCCCAGCTACAAGGTGAGAGGGGAGAACGAGATGGTTCTGTCAGTCTCTGTGAAGGGAGAGCCAACCGTGTCAACCTCAGACCCCCGTCCCTTCCCGTCCCACGCCTCCCAGCCCCCAGTGAGCGTGGACACGCTGGCACTACTGAAGGAGGCCCTTTGCTGCTTGAGGTCAACGCAAGAGATGTCTGGTTGCTGGAAATTTCTAAGTCATGGAAACGAGTATTTCTGGGAGAGGGTGGAACACGAGCCGTTTTCAATATGTATTTTTAGGACCCTGAACAGGCCTGAAGTCCCTTTGATTAGCTTAGAACCAAAAACATATGTGTGTCAGTTTTGCCTGATTTAGACGTGGGCGTGACTGGAGTCAAAACAGCTTCCCCCCCACCCCCGCCTTTTCTGATTTGTGGGGAAAAGCCAAAAGGTTCTTCAGAACAAAAAGGCAGTCTTTGCCCCCCTCCTTCAGCCCAAATCCCCTTCTTCTCTTTCTCCTGGCCTTCCCTGCTCTGAGGGGGTGGCTGCAGGCCTGGGAGGTCTCCAAAGCCCGGGCATCCAGCCCCACCCGGCAGCTGGAGACAACTGCTTCCAGATGAAGTGTGCAGGCCAGCCACTGCCCCAAGCGAGTGGGCTGGAGGGCCTGGGGGTGAGGCCCCCACCCGCCTGCCTCCCTGAGACATTCCTCTCAAACCTTGTCCGGAAACCTCCAGAAAGATCCGGGGACTGGCCCCAGGCTGTGCTGAGCTGCCCCAGAGCGCACGCCCCAGAGCGCACACCCCAGCCCACACCCTGCCCCAGGCACGCTGGATCTGACCCCCACAGGGAGGACTGCAGCCAGCCGCAGGCCTGCTCCCCTGGGCTGCCGGGAGGCACGTGCGTCCACGTCCTGTGTGTCCACTTCATGAGGAAGCAAGGACTGCGGGTCTGTCCAGACGGAGGCCACTAAGGCCTCCCGACCGCCACCAGGCAGCCCGGCACAGAGCCACTTACACGCCTTCTCTCCTTGGAACCTTGCAACCGTCCCGTGCAGATGTTCTTCGGCCACTTCCAGATAACCCCAGGGAGCTCAGAAACACGAAGGGCCTAGAAGGCAACAGAGCTGGGGGCGATCCACGGCCGTGTCCCACAGAGCCGGGGGTGTCCCACAGCTAAGTCCCGGGACTGTGAGCCCAGCTATCTCCCTCAAAGGCGCACCACCCGCAGGCAGATGCTGGGGGGTGGGGCGGGCAGAGCAACGCTAGCGGGCCACCTATGGGGGGGCAGGGAGGGAGCCTGCGTGCTGAAGGCCCCGCCCACACGCACAGCTGGGACCGTGGCTGAGGGAGGTTATGACTCGGGGAGCTACCACTCCCACGCACACACAACCACACATGTGCACAAACGTCCTCCCGCCCCCTTCTGCTTTCTGTCCTTCAAAGCCACCCATCGGTGCTTTTGAAACTTCCCATCTGCTTCTTTAAAGGGCTCCCAGGGGCACCTGGGCGGCTCAGTCGGTTAAGCCTCCGACTTCGGCTCAGGTCATGATCTCATGTTTGTGAGTTCAAGCCCCCCACTAGGTTCTGTGCTGACAGCTTGGAGCCTGGAGCCTGCTTCGGATTCTGTGTCTCCATCTCTCTGCCCCTCCCCTGCTCACACTCTGTCTCTCTCTCTTGAAAATAAACAAACATAAAAAAAAAAAAAAAAAAACCACCTCTAAAGGACTCCCAGCCTTTCTGGAACTGGACAGCACATAAATGATGACTATTAACATGTATTCACACCCCCAGGCAGCACATACACGGAGACCCAGACGTAGGAAGGACACAATCGCACACTTCCAGCTCCCACACTGGTGGACCCACAGACACACACGTTCTCCCCTGCAGGGTTGCCTTCCTGCTCCTGGGGGAAGTTCAGTCTGTGCCCCCAGAAGGCACCAGACATCAGTCCAAAAGTACAGGGGCTACATAAAGGGAGGGGGAACATAAGGAAAGAGACTTAGAGAGGAACTAAAGGAAAAGGAGAAGAAAAAAGAGAAGGAAGGAGGAGGGGGAGGGAGGGAGGGAGGGAGGAGAGAGGGAGGTGGAAAGGACAGAGTGCGAGAGCAAGGCTCCCTTTTGTGTCCCACTGAGTACACAGGGTGTAGTCCATTAACCTCGGGTCTGGAATCAGATATACAATAAGTCACAATTTTTTTAGCTGTGTGATCTTATACAACTTACTTAACATCTCTGAACCTCAGCTTCTTTTTCTGTCAAATGAGGATAATACAGTAGGCTGTGTCAGAGAGCAGCACAGAATACAAAACAGTGCCAGGCACATGGAAGGTACTTGGTGAAGCGGGAAGAAAGAGCAGACAGAGTTCCTAGAAGTGCAGTGAGGCCATACACGTCCCATGCCAGGACCATGGTCACTGCTCAGAGGATATTAACTGCTGTTGTTTCTATATTATCATCACCTTTATCACATGCCAGGCACTGTTCCAGGTGCCTTTGTAGCCATTATCTCAACTGACCTCCAACAGCCTTGCAAGGTATTATATCATCATCCCGATATTGCAGATGGGTTAGGCAGAAGCCCAAAAAGGTTGAAAAATCCTTTGCTCAAGGGCACTCTGCTAGCTGGCAAATAACAAAGCCAGGATGTAAGGGAGGCCCGGGGCCCTGTCTCTTTCCACAACATCACACAGAGCGGGGCATCCTGAGTTTAAATTGTGCTATTAAAAATTTAAAGTAGGGAGAGCCTCGGTGGCTCAGTCAGCTAAGCATCCGACTTCAGCTCAGGTCATGATCTCAGAGTTAGTGAGTTCGAGCCCCACGTCAGGCTCTGTGCTGACGGCTCAGAGCCTGGAGCCTGGTTTGGATTCTGTCTCTCTGCCCCTCCCCTGCTCATACACTGTCTTTCTCTCCCTCTCTCTCTCTCTCAAGAACAAGTAAACATTTAAAAAATAAATAAAATAAAAGCTCTGATTTTTTAATAAAAATTTAAAGTAGGGGCACCTGGGTGGCTCGGTCGATTGAACGTCCAACTTTGGCTCAGGTCATGATCTTGTGGTTCATGGGTTTGGGCCCCACATCAGACTCTGTGCTGACCGTTCTAAGCCTGACACCTGCTTTGGATTCTGTGTCTCCCTCTCTCTCTGCCCCTCCCCCGCTGGTGCTCTGTCTCTCTCTCTCTCTTAAAAATAAACAAACACTAAACAATAAATAAATAAATAAATAAATAAATAAATAAATAAATAAATAAATAAGGGAATGATTCAATACCTAACATTTATTGAGCATTTATTGCACACAGAAGCCCATGCGGAATGTTTCTGCCCTTGAATCGTCACAATGACCTCATGAAATAAGTATCTGTGTATTTTTTAAATGTGGAAACTGGAGCCCAGAATGGTTAAATAAATTGCCCAGGGTCACCAGCTAGTAAGCGAGGACCCCGATTCGAGTACAAGCAGGGTTCCCCAGAGATGAGCCTAACTACTCAGCTGGAGACAGATCGACCCCACCTAGTGACACGGAACAGTCTCTAAAACATTTTTTTAAATACATTTTAAGTCAGAAGCAAAGTGCAGAACAGCCTGTCTAACGTGCTGCATGTTTAAAAGGAGACATAAGGACGTAGACACCCTCCCCTGCGTGGAGTTCCTGGGAAGCCTTGCAGGAAGCTGGCCACAACTGTCGCCTCCAGAAAGAGGACCCGGGAAGCTGAGGTCAAGGACGGGGGGACAGTCACACTTTCGTACCCTCCGCAGTTTCACGGATGCCTTTAAAAGTATGAACGTGTCATTCCCCTTTTCGGAAAAAAATTCTTATTACTTTGTCAGCTTAACGGAAACGTGGTGTTAGCGCGTACCTCAGGTGGCCTGGGAAGGAGGCCCAGGCAGGGACGGAGGCCACGCCCCTGACTGGAGGCCCCCACCAAGGTGAGCCATAAAGGGGATGCACTCACATCTGTGCCCGCAGCCTCCAGGTAAGACTACCCGCAGCTCCAGGGGCCTCCCTGCTACCTCCGCTCAGGGCCCAGGATTTGGATTACAGAGAGAGGCCCACAGACGCTCCAGCTGGAAAAATGACTTCTTCATCCTGGAGGGCGCTCTAGGACCTTCTATGGCTCGCTGTTGCCTCTCCCAGGCAGGTGGGCAGTGGGAAGACCTCTGACCGCCTGCCCTTGCTCCCTGCTGACCTTCACGGGACGATTTTCCCCCCTGTGGGCCAGCTTTCTCACCAACAGAGGGATGGCAGCCCAGGCTGAGAGCTCCCTCCCAGCTGTAAAGACATTAAGGCCCAAGGACTCCAGTGCCCCCTGCCAGCCCCAGGCTCCCCACAAGCACTCTCTGGGGTCCACACAGACTCACACCAGATGGCTCCCATTTAGATATGGATACAAGTAGCCCGCTACATATTTCAGCCTAACCCCTCAATAGTACATTTGCACACCTGTTTCAGAGGCTCGTTTTCTGCGTGACCACAGGGAACTTTAAGCAGCAGCTCCCAGAGCTCAGGGTCAAGGGGGCCCTTGTTCAAAATACACATTCAAAGGCCCACCGGGGAGACTCAGCTCCAACCAGCGGTCTGGAGCGGGGACCCCAAATGTCCGCATTTTAACAAAGCCCTCCATTCTGAAGCAGGTGGTCCCTGGGTCGGGACAAGACAGCCCCATCCTGCAGGCTCTCAGAAGCCCCAAGGTTCTGTCTCGGCTCCGGGCTGTGGGGCTGAAATGGTCACTGGAGGAGGGGCAGGCTTCTAGAGAAGAGTGCCAAGTTCGGCTCTGGACCCACCAAATCAAAGGTGCCCGTGGGGGTGTCCAGGGAGAGGGTCTGGGGGCAGCAGGAAGGACCTCCCAGTGCACAGGAGAGCATCACCTCTAAAGAGAAGAAACCCCAAATCAAACCCATATTCTTCTGCTGAACCCACAGCAAGAAAAAAGGAAAGAGAGGGAGGCCAACTGCAGGGGGAAAGGAGAAAACGCTAGGTCTGATGGGACGACGACGGAAGGGACCAGCGTATGGTGGCCACATTCAGTTCCATAGCCCGGCGACCCTCAGAACACAAACCAGAAACCAAAGGCCTGGAGCGGAGGAAGGGCCGCCAGGGGAACAAGCGCGCCACCTCGAAGATGAGCAAACTGAGGCCGCCGGAAGGTCGAAAGATCTCCAGCCGACCCCACCTTGGGCCAGGGACTGGCGGCAGTGACGGGGGCATTGTGGGCACGGGGCTGCAGCGGGTGGCCTGTAGACCCGAAGACACTGCGCTCTGCTGGGATGCGGTTTGTAAGGGCGCGGCGCAGCACCACGGCGAGGCGGCAGCCGTGTGGCCACAGCGCCCCCTGGCGGCCATGGGAATCACAGCAAGCAGCAGCCACGTCTCCGCGCCGCAGCTAGGGACAGAAGATACCCCACCCACCCATTGAGCACTGAAGTGGCTGCCTTCTGGCACCGGCCTTGGGAAACAAAGTCCTTTCCTCTCTCTACATATATTTTTTTAAGGGACAGCAGGTGCCCACTGCTAACACCCCACACACACACACACACACACACACAAGAAACACACAGCAAATACCTCATACTTCCTCAAGTGACAAGGCTATGTAAGCACTTTCCAGGTATGACTTTTCACATCAGCGTATTATTATCCCCATATGGATGAGGGAGCTGAGTAACAGAGAGGTTAAGGAACTTGCCCGAGGTCACACAGGTAGAGGGGAAGATACGATTGTAACTCCTGCAGTCTTAATTCCAAAAGACAAAGGCGAATATTAGGTGGGGGCAGAGGTGGGGGTGAGAAAAAAAAGTCACTTCTAAGACAGGGCAATGCAGAAATCCTTGGGGCCTCCACTTTGTGTGAAGTCCAGGGTGCCTCATTTAAAGTTCTCCTACTTCGGGGATGTCCCAGGGTGGGCTCACCCACAGTGAACTGCCAAGGTTTGGGCAGCTAGACGGAGGGATGGAGAGGGAGGGGAGTTCGGCCTCGCCAGCCCCCCACCCCAGGCCTCTCTGTGCATCTCCACTAGCTGGGGATGGTGCCTGAGGACAGAGAAGGAAAGAGGCTGCAGGGAAGAAGGGAACATGGAGATTTTGCCCATCAAAACAATTTCTCCGAGCTCCTTCAAATACCTGCAGCAAAGTGGCTCGCTGTGGCTTCACATTGGGCCATAGGCCTCCCGTCCCCTTCCCCAGGCCTCTGCTACGGATGCTGGAACAGAATTCTCGCTAGGTGCCCGATTTCTCTGGGCTCAAGCACAGAGGGCTGAGGTCCATAACTCCCAGAGTTGGTTCCTCCCTGATTGAGATCTGAAGTCTCAAAGTTTCCCGGTCCAGCTGTTGTAAACCCACTCAGGTCTCCACGCACCTCTCCCCACGGCCTGTTGTCAGCAGGCTGTGGAGCTGAGCCCAGTGGAATGGACGGGCCAGCAGGGGAGGAAGGGGGAGACCCGCTGACCTAACCCGAACCATCTCTGAGGTTGAAAAACTAACACAGGACCCACTGTCCCCCTCAGGGGTGAGTTGGAACCCAGGCAAGAAGACCTCATGGTACCAGCTGGGCCCCACAGCCCCAGGAGCAAGAGACGGGAACTCCAGGAAGGGAGGAAG
>PITB01023320.1:0-16439 GCA_004024585.1 Paradoxurus hermaphroditus
TTGACACACTATCAGTCTCCCTCCCACACACGCTTTTAGTGAATTATATCTTTTAGTTTATTATTCTAGATTATCTTTTAGGAAATGTAAGAAAATGTATATATGTACCATTTCCCCACTTTTCGTACAAAAGGTAGCTATATACACTGTTTTCTTCCTTATTTTTTTCATTTAATAAATTATCTTTGTGAACAACTCATATCAGTTAGTTAGGTATCGTCTTCATTTATAAAAAAAGAACACATCTACTATTCAGTATTTTCTGGTTGTTACCAGGAATACAAAAATAGCTTTTTAGCCTTCTCCTTGCAGTGTAACCATATATGCTATTTAAAACTCTATCATTTGTAATTGACTCATTCCTTTAGCATTACACTCTCTAGATCCACCCATGTTGTGTTGTTGCAAATGGTAAGAGTTCATTATTTTTTATGGTTAAGTAATATTTCATTCTATACATATAGTGCATAGTTCTTTATACATTCATCTATGGATGGAAAGTCGGGCTGCTTCCATATCTTGGCTGTTGTAAATAATGCTTCAAGAAAGCAAATGCTATATAATTTCACCCACATGTGGATTTTAAGAAACAAAACAAAATGAACAAAGGAAAAAAAAGACAAAACAACAGACTCTAAATATATAGAACAAACTGGTGGCTGCCAGAGGGCAGGTGGGTGGGGAATGGGTGAAACAGTGAAATAGGTGACTGAAGGTGATTAAGGGTACATTAATGATGATGAGCACTGAGTAATGTATAGAGTTTGAATCATTATACTGTGTACCAGTGTTATGGTATAACACGGTACATATTGCTTATTTATATCTTTCTCTAATCAAACACATCCAATTTTCCCTATGTCTTTGTTTTCCTGTCTTGGTTAAAAGAATCTCACAACAATAATGTTACACAAATAGTACCTCCCAGTTTTTACGTATAAGTTAAAAATTCATACAATTTACCCTTGAAAAATGTGGGGGTTTGGGTACTCTCCCGTGCAGTTGAATATTCACATATAACTTTTGAGTCCTCTAAAACTTAACTACTAACAGTTTATTGTTGAACAGAAGCTTTAATGATATAAACAGTGATTAACATGTTTTATATATTTATTATATTCTGTATTCTTACAATACAGTAAACTAGAAAAATGTTTAGAAAATCATAAGGAAGAAAAAATACATTTACAGTACTGTACTGTATTTATGTTGTTCAAAGGACAACTATTTAAAAATTAATATTTAATATGATGAAAAGTAGCTGTCATTTTTGTTTCTGTTTTCCTTGTAAATATCCAGTTAGGCTAATCACATTTATTAACTAATCACTTTATCCACTATTGAACCAAACTATTTTTTGGAGTCTGTTATGTAATGGTACGTTTCCCTCTTTTAATTTGTTTTTATAAAGTGTACTATTAGTTTCTCTTAATATATAACCATCCTCTCATGTTCTTTTTTTATATTTAGTTAATATTGTATAATATTGGTTTCAGGAGTAGAATTTAGTGATTCATCACTTACATATAACACCCAGTGCTCATCACAAGTGCCCTCCTTAATTAATACCCATCACCCACTTAGCCCACCCCCTACCTACCTCCCTTCCAGCAACCCTCAGTTTATTCTCTATAGTTATCCTCCTCTCTTCCCCCTCCCCCTTCTCTTATGTTCTGTTTTGTTTCTTAAATTTCACATGGTGAAATGTCAATGGACATTTGGACTCTTTCCATAATTTGACTATTGTTGATAATGCTTCTATAAACATCAGAGTACATATACCCCATTGAATCTGTATTTTTGTGTCCTTTGGGTAAATACCTGGCAGGATAATTTGTTTATAGGGAACTTGTATTTTTAGCTTTTTATGAAATCTCTGTACTCTTTTCCAGAATGGCTACACCAGTCTGCACTCCCACTAATAGTGTAAAAGAGTTCCCCTTTCTCTACATCCTTGCCAACAGCTATTTTTTTCTTGTGTTGTTAATTTTAGCCATTCTGATAGGTGTGAGGTGGTATCTCATTGTAGTTTGATCTGTATTTTCTGGATGATGAGTGATGTTGAGCATCTTTTCATGTGTCTGTTAGTCACCTGGATGTCTCGTTTGGAAAAATGTCTATGTGTGTCTTTCGCTCCTTTTGTAACTGGATTATTTGTTTTTTGAGTGTTGAGTTTGATAAATTCTTTAAAGATTTTGCATACTAACCTTTTATCAGATGTGTCATTTGCAAATATCCCCTCCCATTCTTTCAGCTGCCTTTTAGTTTTGTTGATGGTTTCCTTCACTGTGCAGAGATTTTTATCTTGTTGAAGTCCCAATAGTTCATGTTTACTTTTGTTTCCCTTGCCTCCAGAGATGTATCTAGCAAGAAGTTGCTACAGCCAATGTCAAAGAGGTTGCTACCTGTTTTCTCCTATGAGATTTTGATGGTTTCCTGTCTCACATTCATCCATTTTGAATTTACTTTTGTGTATGGTGTAAGAAAGTAGTCCAATTTCATTGTTTTGCATGTTGCTGTCCAGTCTTACCTTTACCATTTGTGGCAGAGACTGTCTTTTTGCCATTCGATATTTTCTTTCCTGCTTTGCTGAAGGTTAGTTGACCATATACTTGTGGGTCCATTTCTGGATTTTCCATTCTGTTCCATTGATTTATGTGTCTGCTTTTGTGCAGTACCATACTGTCTTGATGACTATAGCTTGAGGCAGGATTTTGAGATTCATACATGTTGGAACCTGTATCAGAATTCTATTCCTTTTATTGCTGAATAATATTCCATTTTTTGTGCATACCGCATTTGTTTATCCATTCACCAACCAATAAGCATTTGGTTTGTTCTCAGTTTCAACTATTATAGATAATGCGGCTATGTACATTTATATATAAGCCCTTGTGTTGACATATATTTTTCATTTCTCTTAGGTTGATACCCAGAAATGGAGTTGCTGGGTTTACAGTAAGTTTATGTTTAACTTTTTAAGAAACTGAAATTGTTTCTCATAGTAACTCTACCATTTTACATTCCCAACAGTAATGTATGAGGATCAAGTTTCTCTACTTCCTCCCCAAACATTTGGCATTGTCTGTCTTTTACCTGTAGCCATTTTAGTGAGTAATAAAATCTCACTATGATTTTAATTTGCAGTTTTCTAGCCTAATGATGCTAAGCACCCTTTTATATGCTTTTCATTGGCATATTTGTTGGTGAAATGGCTATTAAAGTACTTGACTATATTTTATATTGGATTGTTGGTCTTTTTGTTATTAAATTATTTTTTAAATTTTTTCTAGGTGCAATTACTTTAACAGATAAATGATGTGAAAATATTCTCAAGACTTTGGCTTGTCTTTCAGGTTTTAAATTATATCTTCTAAAGCATAAAAGTTTTCCATTTTAATGAAGACCAATTTATCTTTCATTTTCCCTATGGCTTATGCTTTTGGTATATTATCTAAGAAATCTTTGCCTAACTGAAAATTTTGAAAATTTTTTTTCTCTGTTTTCCTTAAGTTTTATAATTTTAGCTCCTACATTTAGGTCTATAATCTATTTTGAATTCATTTTTTGCACAGGAAGTAAGGTCTCAATTTATTTATTTGCATATGTATATACAATGTTCCTAGTATCATTGTTCGAAAACACTCCTTTCCCTATTGCATTGTCTTGGCACCTTTGTCAAATGTCAATTGATCACAAATGTATGGGTTTATATCTGGATCTCAATTCTATTCCATTGATCCAATGGAATAATGGTATACCAATACCACATTATTTCAATACTTTAGCTTTATAGAAAGTTATGATTTCAGGTTACATATGCCCTCTACTTTTGTTTGTCAATTTGTGGAGAAACTTTTAGTCTAAGATAAAAATATTTAATTATTAGTTGTAATTTAGAATGGCAAGTAGTTGAATTAGTTTGTAGAGAAAGTAAATAAATAATACAGCTTATTAAATTTCATTTGCTAAAGCAAGAAATACAGATATACACGGAAAGATAAAAAGTAAAATAGCTAAAATAAGAATGTATTAATACCAAGATATGGTTTTCATTTATATACTAACAACGTATAGAAAAATACCAATGAACAGATGTACCCTGGAGTCATTGTACCAGAATGTGTTATAGACGTTAACCAAAGTCTAATGATTCCTAGAAATGATTTCAAGGTGAAAAATGGAATGTGAAATTTTTTAAAACTAAGATTCTTGGTAATTTTCAACATGCTGTACAAAGTACAACTTATGACTCCAAGAGTATTTTCAAAATTAAAATAATTATTCAGCCCTGTTTCCTGAACAATGGCAACGATGTACACTACCAGGAGCTGCAACTTAAAATGCCCCAGGTTTCCAAAGTATTGTATCGAAATTGTGTTAATCTTTATCATGAGTGCAAGTAATCAGATTCACTGAGCTCACTGAATCTGTAAGTGATTTTTCAGTAAATCATCTGTAAATTTGCATTTTTATCCATTATGTCTTCAAAGTTTTTTTCTGATTCATTCTCATCTTGAACCCTAATTACATATATGTTAAACCTTTTGTCATTGTCTCATAGATCACTAAAACTCTGTTAATATTTTATTTTTATTTATTTTTATTTTTTATATTTTTAAAATATAATTTATTGTTAAATTGGCTAACATACAGTGTGTACAGTGTGCTCTTGGTTTTGGGGGTCGATTCCCGTGGTTCATTGTTTACTTACGACACCCAGTGCTCATCCTACAAGTGCCCTCCTAAATGCCCATCACCCATTTTTACCTCTTCCCACCCCTGCCATCTACCTTCAGTTTGTTCTCTATATTTAAGGGTCTCTTATGGTTTGCCTCCCCTCCTCTCTGTAATTATTTTTCCCCATTTCTTCCTGTTCTTCTGTTAAGTTTCTCGAGTTCCACATATGAGTGAAAAACATGATATCTGTCTTTCTCTGACTGACTTATTTCACTTTCTCATTGCACATTCTTTCTCATTGCCAAGTAGTATTTCACTGTATCTATAAATCACATCTTCTTTATCCATGCATCTGTTGGTGGACATTTAGGCTATTTCCATAATTAAAATTATATTTTTAATAATTAATTATTAAAGTAAAGTATTAATTACTAAATAATAAATAATTTAATAATTATTAAAAATTCTATTTTTAATTTTTTGAGAAATCGCCACACTGTTTTCCAGAGAGGCTCCATCAGTTTACCACCAACAGTGCAAGAGGGTTCCCGTTTCTCCACATCCTCACGAGCATCTGTAGTTTCCTGAGTTGTTCATTTTAGATACTCTGACCAGTGTGAGGTGGTATGTCTGTGTGGTTTTGATTTGTTTTTCCCTGATGATGAGTGACGTTGAGTATCTTTTCATGTGTCTATTGGCCATCTGGATGTTTTCTTTGGAAAAGTGTCTATTCATGTCTTCTGCTCACTTCTTCACTGGATTATTTGTTTTTCAGGTGCAAGTTTGGTAAGTTCTTTATACATTTTGGAGACTAACCCTTTATCTGACATTTCATTTGCAAATATCTTTTCCTATTCCATCAGTTGCCTTAGAGTTTTGTTGATTGTTTCCTTTGCAGTGCAGAAGCCTTTTATCTTGAAGAGGTTCTGATAGTTCATTTTTGCTTTTAATTCCCTTGCCTTTGGAGATGTGTTGAGTAAGAAATTGCTGTGCCTGAGGTCAAACAGGTTTTTGCTTGCTTTCTCCACTAGGGTTTTGATGGTTTCCTGTTTCACATTTAGGTCTTTCTCCGTTTTGAGTTTATTTTTGTGTATGAAAGTGGTCTAGTTTCATTCTTCTGCATGTTGCTGTCCAAAAACTGTTGATATTTTTAAAATATTTTTCTCTTTTCTTCACATTGATTTTCATATTATCCATTCTTTAACTCAAGTGATTATTTCCTTTATTGCTTCCATTCTTCTATTACACTTTTCTAGTGAATTTTTTTTCAGATATGTATGTGTCATTTCTATAATTTATTTTTTGGCTCTTTTCTACATTTTCTATTTCTCTGCTTGGATTTTCATCTTATGAATTAGGTTTATTTTATTAAGTATATGTATTAACTGATTGATATGTCCTTTAATGATATTCCAAAATCTGGGTTTTCTCAGAGTTGACCAACTCTTTTGATAGTAATTTTTTTCTTTGAACGTGAAACATGTTTGGATTGAATCCAAGTCATTGTGAGTGTATGAGACTGTAGTGATTCTATATCTGTAATACTTCTCTAAAAGATGCTACTGATTTCGGTTAGGCTCTAATTGCTTATTCTGTCTCATCTGGTGGGAAGCAGCCAATATCTCATTTAATTCTTTTAGACATAGCTATAGGTTGCTTTGGGTCAACCACAGGCAGGTATGAATCACTTGTCACCTGCCATATTTGGGCAAAGTTTATAGTCTGATTTCAGAGCTCCCATTCTCTGGATTTCTCTTTTCTAGGATGCCCTCCTCCATTCTCGTGGGTGCAGAGACCAGATTTTCTACCATAGTTTCAGACTCTTATTTATTATTATTTTTACATAATTGGCACAGAATCATTTTACTGCAACATGCCCTTATGCTTACTACCTTTAAAAATGAGAAGCATATTCTATGCTAGTGCTGTCTTCCAAGTTTTTACTCCTCTCTAGAATCTGCTTCTACAGAGTCTCTGTATACATGCACACACACACACACAGTTATATGTATGTGTGCGTGTGTGTGTATATATATATATATATATATATATACCTCACATATATAAGACTTTTACATATCTCAGTATGTATAATTACATATATACACATTTATGTAAGTTATATAAATCTAATATAATCTAATATATATAAAGTTCAGAGTTTGTAATTGTGATCTGTGGCAGGCTGGAATATTAGAAGCTTATTCAGCCATAACAGAAATGGAACTTTTAGTGGTTAATCTGAAGAGCCCACAGTCTCTATCTTCACTCATAAGGTTAATGTCAATCCAATACCTTAAAAACAAAACTTGAAATATTTACTAGAAAACAAAGGAAGCGTCAGGCACCTATTAATGTGAATGGTCAATATCCAAGTCTTATCTTTCTTGTCCTCAGACATGTCCAATCTCAATTAGCTTCTGTCTGGCCATTAATTCTTTGTTCTACTTTTTTATTTAAAATCCAGAAGATTGCCTTAGGACTTGTTTTCTTACTGTAACCCTTGATAGTCAAGGCCTTGTGTCAAGGACTTTACTCTAGACTTAATTAACTATCTCTACTTTGAATTACTACCTAATACTAACCCTCTTCCGTATTCCAACAGGTCTTTTGGAATCTTAATTGTATCACATTCACAAAAAGTAAGCCTGGAAATTTGTCTTCTGTTCCAAGGGCTGTTTGTTTTAGTGGCCCCTATAAATGTCTCTTTATATTTATTTTCAAGGGTTGGTTTTTACATTAGCTGTGGATCTTATTGGCAAGCAATTATCAATGGCAACGTTTTGCCATTTACCAGAAGCTTCTCCCAAGGACAGTGGCTCCCACTAACAATTTGCATCAATGGTAGGTAATAGCAGATCTCATTGTTAAAAACACCTTACAGTAGCTCTGGTCAATAATATGCCTCTCTCAATAACTTCTGAAAATTTTCTAGTATATCTTTTTCTCTGAACAGTTTGTATAGACTTAAATGAAAACTCCATATTAATTTCTCAAAATAGCATCTAGAAAACAATATAGCAAGATGGTTTGTTTAATTTCCTAGTACAGCTATGGTGCCAAGCAATTCTTTTAAGAGAATGTATGCAGATTCTCTTTCCACAAAAGGCCAAATAGAAAATATTTTAAGCTTTGTGGGTGGTACAGTTTCTTTCCAAATACTCAAATCTGTTACTGTAGCACAAAAGTAGTCAATAACACTTAATTTACGAAAAAGATGGGCAGCAAAGTTTGGCCCTTGGTCTATATATGTTGTCAATCTTTCCTTTACAGTTACAATAACAAACAATTCCAAGTTACTTCTGGATTTCTCTAGTATCCTGTACTATTCTTTGAAGCAATATCCAAATATGTAAATTCTTATACCTTAGGAAGAACTCCCATATATGCTAACAGTTACTTCATAGGTACTGATTTAAGAATCCATTGATTCTATTAATGAAGTGACTAGAACACTTAGAAAAAATACATATTGTTAATTATCTGTTGTACTACCCCATGGAGCAAACTCCACAAACCAAATTTCACATTATATTTTTAATTTTTAAGTTTATTCGTTTTGAGAGAGAGAATGTGTGGAAAGGGGCAGCAAGAGAGGGAGAGGGAGAATCACAAGCAGGCTCCATCCTCAATGCGGAGCCTTAAGTGGGGCTCAATCTTATGACTGTGAGATCATGACCTGAGCTGAAATCAAGAGTTACTCAACCAACTGAGCCACCCAGGCACTTCTCACATGATACTTTTAAAGTGGAATCACAGTGGGGTGCCTGCATGGCTGAGTTGATTGAACATCCAACTTTGGCTCAGATCATGATCTCACAGCTTGTGGGTTCGAGCCCCACATCAGGTTCTGTGCTGATGGCTCAGATCTTGGAGCCTGCTTTGGATTCTGTTTCTCCCTCTCTCTCTGCCCCTCCCCTGCTCCCATTCTGTACTTCTCTATCTCTTAAAAAAATAAAATAAAATGCTAAAAATTTTTAAATAAAGTGACATCACACTATAGATATTATATCTTAATTAGGAAATAAAAAGACACCTGTGGCTAAGAAATGACAAAAACTGGTCAGTAGAATAAAGTCCAGAAACAGACCCACACATATTCTTGATCAATGCCCTATCACCCCCAAAATGATACTGTAGAGCTCTAGAGGAAGGGTGGCCATTTTAATAAAGCTGGATGGAGTCAACTGGATATCCATTAGAGAAAAAAATATATATATTAATATTATATATAATTACATATTTATTATATAATAATTATTATATATAATATATTATATATTAATACATAATATATAAAATATATATATTTAATTCATACTGTACACAAAAGTTAATTTAACAGGAAACTGGTATCCAAATTTGAAATACAAAATAATAAACATTTTTAGGAGAAATATAGGAGGATATTTTTATGACCTTGGAGCAAATAAAAAGTTGATACATTGAACTACATAAAAGTTTATACCATACGAACGAGCAATTGCACTATTTGATATTTATCCAAGGGATACAGGTATGTAGTTTCGAAGAGACACATGCACCCAATGTTTATAGCAGCACTATCAACAATAGAAAAAGTATGGAAAGAGCTTGAATGTCCATCGATGGATGAATGGATAAAGAAGATGTGGTATATAAATACAATGGAGGATTACTCAGCAATCAAAAAGAATGAAATCTTGCCATTTGCAACCATGTGGATGGAACTAGCGGGGATCATGCTAGGCGAAATTAGTCAGAGAAAGACAAATATCACATGACTTCACTCATATGAGGACTTTAAGATACAAAACAGATGAACATAAGGAAAGGGAAGCAAAAATAATATAAAAACAGGGAGGGGGACAAAAACACTTAAATATAGAGACACTTAAATATGGAGAACAAACAGAAAGTTATGGGAGAGCATATGGGAGGGGGGATGAATTAAATGGGTAAGGGGCATAAAGGAATCTACTCTTGAAATCATTGTTGCACTGTATGCTAACTAACTTGGATGTATTTTTTTTAATTTAATAAAAAAAGTTTAATACTATTTATTGAAAGACATTCTTAGAGGTAAACATCAGTGGATCATGTGGGGAGAGTTTGCAAGGACTCATATTCAGAGTGTATAGAGAACCATAACAAATCAGTAAAGAAGGACAAATAATAGAAAAAATGGGCAAAAAAATTGAAAAGATACTTCATACGAGTTATCTAAATAACCAAAATAATATATCTTAAGAAGTATTCAAGTTTATTAGTTATCAAAATGCAAATTAAAATCATGGGATACCATTACACACTCACAAGAATGGCTATGATAAAAAGAAGATACAACTTCCAGTACTATTTAAATAACGATAGTGAGAGGGGACATCCCTGTCTTGTTCCTGACAGTAGAGGAAAAACTAGGAAAAGCTCTGTTTTTCCCAATCAAAGATGATACTATCTGTGGGTTTTTCCTATAAGGGTTTTTTATTACAAATTGATGTTGTACTTTGTCAACTGCTTTTTCTGTATCTATTGAAGTGATTATATGGTTGTGATCCTTTCTTTTATTAATGTGGTGTATATCACATTGATTTGTGAATTTTGAACCACATTTGCAAACCAGGAATGAGCCCCACCCACTTCATCACATGAATATTTTTTAATGTATTTTTAGATTCAGTTTGCTAGTATTTTATTGAAATTTTTGCATCTATGTTTATCAGGGATATTGGCCTGTAGTTATCTTTTTTAGTCTTTAAATAGTTTTGTCATCAGGGTAATGCTGGCCTCATGGAATGAATTTGGAAGTTTTCCTTCCTTTTGTATTTCTTGGAGTAGTGTGAGAAGAATAGGTGTTACCTCTTCTTTAAGTGTTTGGTAGAATCCAGCTATGAAGCCATCTGACCCTGGACTGTTGAGCCAACTCCTGGACTGTTGGGAGTTTTCTGATAACTGATTCAATTTCTTTGCTGCTTATCTGTTCAAATTTTCTTTCTTCCTGTTTTAGTTTTGGCTATTTATATGTTTGTGGGAATTTATCCATTTCTTCCAGGTTGTCCAGTTTGTTGGCATATAGTTTTTCATAACATTCTCTTGTAATAGTTTGTATTTCCGTGGTGTTGGTCACTATTTCTCCTCTATCACTTGTGATTTTACTTATATGGACCCTTTCTCTTTTCTTTTTGGTAAGTCTGGCTAGGGGTTTATCAATTTTATTAATTTTTTCAAAGAACCAGCTCTGGTTTCAGTGATCTATTCTATTGTTTCTATTTAACATAGTATTGGAAATCCTAGACATAGCAATCAGAAAACAAAAATAAATAAATAGAAGGTATCCAAATCAGCAACAAGGAAATAAAGCTTTCAATATTTGCAGATGCCATGATACTCTATATAGAAAATCTGAAGGACTCCACCAAAACACTGCTAGAACTGATAAACAAATTCAGTACAGACACGGGATACAAAATCAGCATACAGAAATCTGTTGCATTTCTATACACCAATAATAAGGCAGCAGAAAGACAAATTAAGGAATCAATCCCATTTATTCTTGTACCAAAAAAAAATTACATACTTAGGAATAAGCCCACATTAGGCTATGGGTGAAAGACCTACACTCTGAAAACTGTAAAAGACTCACAAAAGAAATGTAAGATTAAACAAAGAAATGGAAAAAACATTCCATTCTCATTGACTAGAAGAACGAATATTGTTAAAATTCTATACTATGTAAAGCATTACACATTTAATGTAATCCCTATCAAAATGCCAACAGTATTTTTCCAAAACTAGAAGAAACAATCCTAAAATTTGCCTGGACCCACAAAAGACCCTGAATAGCTCAAGCAATCTTGTAAAAGAAGAGCAAAGCTGGAGGCACCACAAATCCAGACTTTAAGTTGCACAATAAAGCATTAGTGATCAAAACAGTTTGGTACTAGCGCAAATTAGACACACAGATCAATGCAACAGAATAGGAAACCAAGAAATGAACCCACAACTATATGGTCAATTAATCTTAGACAAAGCAGGAAAGAATATCCAATGGGAAAAAGAGTCTCTTCAACAGATATCATTAGGAAAACTGGACAGCAACTTGCAAAAGAATGAAATTCTTTTTCATTTCACTTTCTACACCATACACAAAAATAACTACAAAATGGATGAAAGAGCTAAACGTGAGACTTGCAACCATAAAAATCCTAAAGAGCACAGACAGAAACCTCTCTGACATTGGCTGTGGCAGCTTCTTACTAGGTATGCCTCCTGAGGCAAAGGGCACAAGAGCAAAAATAAACTATTGGAACTTCATCAAGATAAAAGCCTTCTCCAAAACAAAGGAAACAATCAACCAAACTAAAAGGCAACCTACAGAATGACAGAAGGTATTTGCAAATAATATATTTGATAAAGGGTTAGTATCCAAAATATATAAAGAATGAATAATCGAACTAAAAAATGGTCAGAAGACATGAACAGACATTTCTCCAAAAAAGGCATTCAGATGGTCAACAGACACATGAAAAGATGTTCATCATCACTCATCATCAGTGAAATACAAATCAAAGCTACAATGAAATACCACCTCACACCTGTCAGATTGGCTAAAATCGACAACCCAAGAAACAAGTGTTGGAAAGGATATGGAGAAAGGGAAACACTCTTGCACTGCTGGTTGGAATGCAAACTGGTACAGCCACCCTACAAAACACTGTGGAGGTTCCTAAAAACATTAGAAAACTTTGAACTACCCATAACCCAGCAACAGCAGTACTATCTACCTAAGGAATACAAAAATGCTAATTGAAAGGGATACGTGCACCTCAAGGTTTACAACAGTATTATCTACAATAGCTAAATTATGGAAACAGCCCAAGCGCCCATCAACTGATGAATGGATAGAGAAAATGTGGTCTGTATACACAATGGAATATTACTCAGTCATAAAAAAGAATGAAATCTTGTCATTTGCAGTGACATGGATGGAGCTATAGAGTATTACACGAAGGAAATAGAGAAAGACAGGTACCATATGAATTCACTCATATGTGGTTTTAAGAACAAATGGGCAGAAGTAACTAGAGAGAGAGAGGGAGGGAGGGAGGCAAACCAAGAAATAGATTTTTTTTTTTAAATTTTTTTAACATTTATTCATTCTTGAGAGGCAGAGACACAGAACACAAGCAGGAGAAGGGCAGAGAGAGGGGGAGACACAGAATCCAAAGCAGGCACCAGGCTCTGAGCCATCAGCACAGAGCCCGATTCAGGGCTCGAACTCACAAACCGTGAGATTATGACCTGAGCCACCCAGGTGCCCCAAGAAATAGATTTTTAACTATAGAGAACAAACCGATGGTAATAGAAGGGAGATGCGTGAGGCAGTAGGTGAAATAGGTAATGGAGATTAAGGAGTGCACTTATATATATATAGAGGTGTTGAATTACTATATTGTACACCTGAATCTGATACTGTATGTTAACTAACTAGAATTTAAATAGAAAACTTTAAAAAAAGAAAGAAAATAGAAAATTCAAGTGGTAGTAAAACTCCAGAGCAACTGGTACTAATTTTCCACCGATTTTCATGTAAACTGGTGCATTTTTTAAAAAATTTGACAGTCTGTGTGAAAGCTGAACATATACAACCTTCTCATTCAGCCAATGCACACGGGTGCATGTGTGTATGCTCAGCAGAAACCCATACATATGATCACCCAAAGACATGTATTAGAATGTTTATATCAGAACTACTTATAGTAATCTAAAACCTTGGGGCGTCTGGGTGGCTAGTCATTTGGGCATCGGACTTGGGCTCAGGTTATGATCTCGCAGTTTGGGACCTGCACTGGGCTCTGTGCTGACAGCTCAGAGCCCGGAGCCTGTTTTAGATTCTGCGTCTCCCTCTCTCTCTGTCCTTCTCCCATTGCACTCTGTCTTTCTGTCTCTCTTTATCTGTGTGTGTGTGTCTCTCTCTCAGAAACAAAAATTTAAAAAAAAATAAAGAAAGTAAACTTAAAAAAAATTAAAAAAAAATTAAAAAACCCGAAAACCTAAATGACCTAAGTCTCCATTAAGGGATATAATGGATAAATCAATAGTGGTGTGTTTATACAATGTCATTCAATGCCATAATAAGAATGATCAATCTACAGCAAAACAAGAATAGGAATGAATCTCACAAACTCAATTTGAATAAAAACCATGACACAAAAAACTATGCGCACATACACAAATGCACACATACATCATTACATACGTACACACAAATAGGTGTTTAAAGATAGCTCTTTTGCTTTTCCTTGGAGACTTAATGAAATAGCATTTACAAGCCTAAGATAGGCAGATTAATAAAATGGCACTTGCTAATATACTATATACACAGGCCAAACTGGAGATATAGGTATTATTGAGACAACTCAGATGTTCTTTCTGTATGTTACCAATGACTACCGGTTAGAAATGAAAACTAAATATCAGCATTTCTCCAAATCCCAAAATTTACACTACATAGTTAGACTATGCAGGCATTTTGCTTATAGAACAATTCAGAAAGCATGTACATTGATTTGTAATTTCTACTAGTCATATGGGTTATAGGGGTGAACAGGAAAGTACTGGCAGCAAAACGTCTGAAAGACGCTATTAGAAGATGGATTGGTTGACCTATGAAGCACCTTTTCCATGTATTTATTGTCTCAGGAGAATGATCATGTCTATAAAACAGCAGTCATCAGGGGAGAAATGACGCCATAAAATGAAGAAATAAAACAACTTGAAAACACTGAAGATTTTTCTTCTCCTAGAGACATCCTATTATTTTTTTCTTTATGGATTAGAAAAAAAGATGACTAAAATGAAGAAATTATAAGGAATATAGATATAACATTTATATTGAACTTCAAATATATTTATAGTTCACTGAACATTTGTCTACAGAAAAGTGAAAATATAATTCCATTACACTTTTGTATAATACTACTTTTTCAATAATGTAATAAAACTCCACCCTTTAAGATGGTTTTCATATCAGGGGCAGTGAAAGATTTATAAAATGCTCTGATGGCACACATATACACATGGAAGCTTTTCAATTATTAGTCAACATGAAATCTACTAAAGCTAAAAAAGAAAATCTTATTTTTAAGATAAGTGCTACTCCTTACTTGATTTGTTGTTGACATGTCTTATCTTTATCTTCAGGGGTAACAAAACGTAAGTGCTTATTTTATGTATACATACATGTATATATATACATGCATGTGAGTGTATATATATATATACACACACACGCACAATAAAATCTTGGTTTATGAGCATAATTCGTTCTGGAAACATGTTTGTAATCCAAAGTACTCACATATCAAAGTAAATTTCAAGAACCATTGGCTCAGTTGTGATCATGTGACATTCAGCATCCTGTACTACTCATATTGCAAGACATTGTGTATTTATCAAGTTAAAGTTTATTAGAAATATTTGCTTGTCTTGTGGAATACTAGCAGAATAAGTTACTCGCAATCCAAGGTTTTACTGGTATGTACTTATTTAACCCCCCTAATAGCACTATGAGATTGCTGTTGTTACATGTTTCATTACAATTTTATAGATGAAAACAAATGAGGCATGAGAATAAGCTAGTTAAGAAAATTCCGAAGGCCATAGAAATAGTAAAATATACTCAGAGCTGGCCTCTAAAGACAGACAGCATGATCCAAACCTTTGCACTGTGCTGTCACACTTATGGCTAGCCCTGGCATGTGCCCACTAATGTTTAGATATTATATCAAGAGAGAAATAAAAATAATGCACCATTCAAGTGATGGTCTGGGGGAAGTATACTTGATTTGAAATATTTAGCCAGATTTTATTACTTTATACTTGGAATGTAAAATTTCATACACTTAAAAAAGTAAAAGCTATTCAAAAAAATTCTAAAGATAAAATAGTCTGTACTATGTACCAATCACTCTAGAGAAAGGTAGAATTCATCTTTGGAAATCAGACTAACCTATTCTGGCAATGAGGGGAGCATAAAAGTAAACCATTCATGGACTTTTTATTAAACACAGGGCTAATATTTGGTCCAAAATAATGACTTTTAAAAGTTTGTTTAATATTTATTTATCCTGAAGATATTTATTGAGGTACATCTACTTACAGTAGATGAGGTAGATATGTTATTCCCCTTAAGTACAACTAAAAACCTGGGGTCTTGAGACCCAAGAAACAATATGGTGGGGAGTTACTGGCTTTTTTATGTTTCATCATTCAGACTTGGAGCTGAAGAAGTTGGCAATGGGCCCAAATAACAGGCCCAAACTGCCTAAAATAGGTAAGAGTAAACACCCTTGTGACGGAAATGTTCCATATCTTGACTGTACTGTTTCATAAAATGTTACCATTGAGGGAAACTGTTAAAGCGTTCATAGTATCTCCCTGTATTAATGCTTACGATTGTATGTGAATCTACATTTATCTCAAGATTAAAAGGTTATTTTAAAATATTTACTGACAGCTATATTCCTTGGTCTACCAACTGGCCGCTGCCTGCTGGTGTGTCATTGTATTGTAACTGTTGACAATGGCTGGGGCTCTCACCTTGCCTCCTTTATCTTTTGGTTCAGCCCGGCCAGGCAGGGGAATGCAGGAAGCAATATTACTGTAAGGAAACAAAAGGACGTGCCTGGAGTCGAGTTTGGGGAGTGGAGGGGATATTAATTTTTGTGTTTTCGTAGTTTTTCATTTTGGATTGGTAGGTTTCATTGTGTGGTTTTGCT
>PITB01023321.1:0-25898 GCA_004024585.1 Paradoxurus hermaphroditus
CTTCCTGAGTTCATGTCTCCCCTCTGCCTGAGTTCATATCCCTACTCTGCCCTCAAATAACTGGATAATTTTGGGCAAATCACTTCTCATGTCTGAGGCTCAGTGTTGTCATTAGTAAAAGGGATAATTTTCATAACCAACTCCTTGGGTTGATAAAAAGAAATAAGGTTTACAAAGTCCTCGACGGTATGTTGCAGCCGCCATGAGCCCCCCTCTCTCCTTTTCTCTTCTGTATTTGTCCCTCTCATGGAGGTGACCGAAGGGTCAAAGTGGTGTTTGGGGACATAAGTTTTCTTATCCTTGTAAGAGGACTTGTCTCCCCACGTCTCCCCAGAATCGAGAAACGCATGATCTCGGGTGGGCAGAAGAGCCTCGGACGGTTACCTGCTGACAGACAGATGGCCGACGCGCCAACTTGCTACATTTACCAAACATGTCTTGAAGGCTAGCTTTCTTGAAGATTGTCAATGACCATGAATATGGCCTTCTTAATAAATTGGTCTTAAATATATTCTCAGCAGCTCGCTTTGTCTAAAAGCTAGATAAATATCATGGGAGCTGCTTAGCTCTCTGATAAGTATTTTCTAGTGTAGAATATATTCTTGAATATCTTAGAGCCTTGGATATAGGTAAAATATCTTGAATAAATTTTCCGATAAGAGTATTCAAGGAGCATACATTCCTTGAGTATTGTCAGTGAGCATATTAAAGTACCGTGTGAGAAGAATTTCGTCATTGGCTATATTCAACAGGAGTATATTGATATTCATTAACTGTATTCGATAAGAATTTTCCTAAATAAAAGTTTAGAAAATTGGAAAATTTGACTGATTTGGAAATTGGCCACGAGCAGCTTGATTTTTCGGAGGACTACGTGTCAGGGATTTGATTTTTGGTGGTTTGGGTAGATTGGCCTCAGAGCCCCTCTTAGGAGATCTGAGAGAAGCCCACCAAGATCCGCCTCCAACTTTGGCCAGAGTCCTGACCCTCCAGCTCCGCCCTTGACCCTCTGGGGTATTCCTTTCCACTCTGGGCTCTGAGGGAAGGCTACGTTTTGAGAGAAGCCTTTCCCCTTCATTTTTTTCTTTTTTTCAACTCACACATACTTAGCTATGCTCCCGAATGTGGATAATACACTGAGCCAAAACCCAAACACAGAACTCTGGGTTTGAATTCCAGTTTCTGCCCCTAGCCAGCTGTGTGATCTTGGGCAACGGACATAACCTCTCTGAGCATTTCACGGAGCTCTTACTGTTTTTAAATGGATTAATAAAGACATATTTTAAAAATCCGTCCATTTTAATTTCTAATTTGGTAAGTAATGACAGATATAACCACACGAGCACACTCTTTGGGGGTCCCCAGTAATTTTTAAGAGTGTCAAGAGATTCAGAGACCAACGAGTCTAGGAACTGTTAGATTAGAGTATTTAAAAAAGTCCGAGAATTCGGGGTTGTTAGGGGCCAGCCACTCATGCGTCGCTCATTCGTCTTCATTTATTCTGCAATAGATATTTAATGAGTGCTTCCCTTATGCCAGACTTTTCTAGACCCTGGGGATAAAATGAGGAACAAGACACACTTCCTGGCAGGGAGCAAACCAACTCAAGGGTCCACTGAGTTGGATGACACAGGCACGCATGTCTTATGATGGTCATGAGGCAAGAACAGGGAAAGACGTGTGTGGGTTGGGGAGAGGGGGCAGGAAGGGGATGATACCCCAGGTCGAGAGACCAGTGTTTGCAAAACAAGGCAGCAGCGAGAAGGGTTCGCCTTGCCAGAACACTCTTAGCATGAAGAAGGAGACTCAAGTAAAGAATCAAAGTGAGTAGGGGGTCACACAGGGGACCAGGGTCCAAACATCTCGGATGTTGATCAGGAACAATGATCTCTGCCTTCGGGCCAGGAGAAATCTCAGTGTCTCACAGAGAGGCAGCCAGAACAGACGCACGGTGACCCAGAATGCCCAGACTAGGTGGTTTAAACGCTGGAAATTTAGTGCTCGCAGCTCTGGAGGCTGGAAGTCCAAGATCAAGGTGCTGCTGATTTGAGGTCTGGCGAGACCTGCCTTCTTGGCTTGGAGACACTGCGTCCTCACATGGCCTTGCCTGCGTGAGTGTGTGTGGGCATGCGTGTGCACACACACAGGGAGCTTACTGAGACACCAGTCCTATCAGACCAGGCCCCACCCTTATGACCCCCCCTTAGCTATAATTACCCCCTTAGAAGCCCCATGTGCAAACACATGTGAATGTTGGGGGGGTGGGGGGCCCCAACATGTGAATGTCACGGGGGACACAAACCTTCAGCCATTTCCAGCTGTCGCCACCTCCCTGCTGCCTTCTCCTACGCACACCCACCGAGAGAGAAGTTGCTGGTCCGAGAGAGAAATTGCTGGTGGCCAAAACGAAAGCTTCCTCCCTCCTACAAGGGATGGAGAGGAAAAACAAAAGAAAGATTCACCCAAGCGGGGAGTGTTTACACCCTGGGCAACTCGGCAAAACCCTCCCTGACCTCCCACCCGGATGCAAACAGTCACCGGAGGCTTCCACCACCACAATCTTCGTTTACTAAACTCAACACATTTGCCACCACAATGCTTTTATTAGTGGTATGATGAGGATTTTTTTTTTTTCTCCAGCAGACAAAGTCATTCCTGGAATAGGAGCCCGTGGACATCTGAAGAGACATCTCGGAGGAAGCCTACGCTGGCGGCCCGTCTTCATTTCCTCTCACAGGATCTGTGTCAACTCCTTTTGTTCCCCCCTCCTTATTGTTTTTTAACTATATAAAAATATTTTTTTAATGTTTATTCTTGAGAGAAAAAGAGAGGAAGAGAGAGAGACAGAGCATGAGTGGGGGAGGGGCAGAGAGAGAGGGAGACACAGAATCCAAAGCAGGCTCCAGGCCCCGAGCTATCAGCACAGAGCCCGACGCGGGGCTCGAACCCACGGACCGCGAGATCACGACCTGAGCTGAAGTCGGACACTCAACCGACTGAACCGCCAAGGCGCCCCTAAATAAAAATATTTTTTGAAGGAGAATCAGAAACTCAAAAGAAAGTAAAAATCACTCCCATGCCCCCCTTTTCAGAGAAGGCAACTACTATTCTATTTCATGGGTTTTCTCTTCCACGTTCACACACTGAATAGACAGAGACCTTATCATTATTAATTATTACGACCACGGTGACAATTACTATCTTACACAAATGGTATCAGGCTTGGCTTGTATCCTCTTTTTGGTTATTATACAGCAAGAGGGCCCTTCCATGCCAAGAAACATGGACTCCGCTTTGGACGTCTGCCAACTCCACCATTTCATTATAGGGCTGTCTTCTAATTTATTTAAGTTCTCTCCTATTGACACTTGTGTAAATGACTTCTAATGTTTCATTCTTACCAACAAAGCTGAGGTAAGCATCCCAGCAACTAAATACTTGCGGTCACTCCAGCTTACTCTCTCAGGATAAATTCCTAGGATCCGTATTTCTGAACTAATAGAAATACACACTTTTGCTAACTATTGTTGTATGTCCATAAAACACATGCATATACATTTTGGTATCAGAATGAAGGGGATTCTTTTCTCTCTTTCCTACCTCTTGTTGGGAGACAGTTTCAGAAAGACAGAGGGAATAGTTGAGATGTCTTGAAAAATATAGTAATGCGTTGATGTTAGACTACGGGATTTCATTGATCATGACATTGGAATTGCATCGTAGAAATTTAACTGACTTGAGTTCGGCTGTCTTTCATTAAATCCATCATTGATTTTTTTTTTAGTTGACTATTAATATTTTTTTTTCTGTTCTTGTTCTGTTTTGTTTTTTAATGTTGATTTGTCTTTGAGAGACAGAGAGTGAGCAGGGGAGGGGCAGAGAGAGAGGGAGACACAGAATCCGAAGCAGGCTCCAGGCTCTGAGCTGTCAGCACAGAGCCCTATGAAGGCTTGAACTCACGAAATGCAAGATAATGACCTGAGCTGAGGTCGGACACCCAACAGACTGAGCCACCCAGGTGCCCCTATTACTATTATTGTTATTATTATTATTATTTAATCTCTCTATGCCCAATGCGGGGCTCGAACTCATGACTCGGAGATCAAGAGTCTCAGGCTCCTCCAACTGAGCTGGCCACGCGCTCTCATCATTGATCTGGATGCACCATTATTTTTCATAAAATTAAGAAAATTTTTTAAAAACTCTTGCAATTATGTTATCGCTCAATGCCTTAGTAGTCCTTTTCAACACCTTAATTGGTCACTCCATGCCTCCTCCCTTCATGTTTCTCTTGCCTCTTGTTGCCTGGCTTGGTATGTGACGAGAATCCTTCTGGAGATATCTCGGCGACAACACGCAATACAGCCTCATCCACCGTGGTTTCTTCCTCTTTAGGGGTTCGGTAAAATTTGATTGTGACCTTGCAAAAAAATATAAAACTGGACTCATTCCCCCAAAGACAAGCGTTTGTTTCACGAATATGAAACCTCCACCTCATTGTTCTGCTTGGAAGCTCCTCTGTGTGTGTGGAAACTTTCCACTTCGATGCCAAACCATATCACAGAGTAATCTTTCTTAAGACATTTTAAGCAGCAATTAAAATCAACCTGTGGGGACACCCGGGTGGCCCAGTAGGTTAAGCATCCGACTTCGGCTCAGGTCATGATCTCACGGTCCGTGAGTCGAGCCCCATGTGGGGCTCTGTGCTGACAACTCAGAGCCTGGAGCCTGCTTCCGATTCTGTGTCTCCCTCTCTTTCTGCCCCTCCTCTGCTCACGCTCTGTCTCTCTCTGTCTCAAAAATAAATAAACATTTAAAAAAATTTTTTAACAACAACAAAAAAATTAACCTGTGAAGGACCCGCTGTATGCATAACTCAGTGGAAGTGACGACAGTCTGAACAGCCATGACCAAGTTTGCTTGGACACAAGGAACAGAACCACGTCATGGCTGCTGGCTGGCCAACAGCAGACTGGAAAATGCATCTCAATTTCAGAGAGGTTAAAATTGGAAAAATTGGGCTTCTTAGAACTGATGAAATATGATTAATGGGAGCCTCAAAAGTTAAGATAAAAAGATAAATATCAACACAAGTGTGCTGTTAATTATGCTTCCTTACGCCACTCGGTAAGTGTAGGCCCCAGAACAGGCCCGAGATGGGAAACATGAAAACATCAAATTCCTGGTTGGTGTCATTTCCCACTTGTCTTTCAGGGTGAAGACATCTTTGCCACACTGGGTGTGGTTCTGGAGTTTAAAGATACACGGATTCGGGGCACCTGGGTGGCCCAGTTGGTTAAGCATCTGACTTCGGCTCAGGTCGTGATCTCACGGTTCTTGAGTTGGAGCCCCAAGTCGGGCTCTGTGCTGACAGCTCAGAGCCTGGAGCCTGTGTCCGATTCTGTGTCTCCCCCTCTCTCTGCCCCTCCCCACTCTGTCTGTCTCTCTCCATGTCAATGGCAGGGTAACTTTTTACCGAATGGCCACCATACCTTATCAAGACCTCTGATTTTCTACTTCATTCCTGGTAACAACCTTACGAATTTGGAATTATCACTACCTCCATCGTATAGACGAAGAAACCGAGACGTTGGCAAATTGAGTAACTTGCCCGAAGCCACGTGCCTGGGAAGGAGGGAGGGCAACGAGGTGAAAAGGCGGCGTGAACGGGATTTGGAGCCGGGCACCTGGCTTATATCCTGTAGTAGTTTTTTACTGTTACAAAGCAAATTACCACAAACCTCGAGGCTTACAACGACACACCCTTATTACATCACAGTGGGTCAGGAAACTGGGAATGACTTGTCGAGGTCCTGTGCTTTGGGGTCTCTCCTAAGGCTACAATCGAGACGTTGACCAGAGCTGGGGTCTCACCAGAATGTTGTAAAGGACCTGCTCTCAAACCCATGTCCTTGTCAGCATGGATTGTCACACCGATGGCCTCAGTGTCTTGCTGTCGTATGAGCCTCTGCAACATGCAAGTTGTCTCTTCAAAGGCAGCAAGGGAGATAGTATGCTGGCAGGATGGACACTACAGTCTCATGTGACATCATTACCTCTGCCGTATTCCATTCGTTAGAAGCAAGTCATGGATCCTACCCGCACTCAAGGGGGAGGAATTACACAGGGCAGGAACACCAGGACGTGGCACCATCATAGACAGAAGCCGTCTTATCTGTCTGCCATACATCCTCTCCCTCGCACATCAACCTTCCCGTGCCTCAGTTTCCTTACTCATAAAAAGGAGACCCTACTTCCATGAGCCAACCTCATAAAGCTTTAACAGGGATTAGAGGTGGTAATATTTGTAAAGTGCTTCAAACAATGCCCAGGACATAGCTAACATCACACACACACACACACGCACACACACAGTCCGTTCCGTTAATAAGTGCTGGAACTGGAATCCAAACCCAGATTTGAAGGCCCTAACGGCCACACTCTAGACCGTCACTCTTGAAGAGATATTAGAAAATATGGAATAAGCAAAAGAAAGAAAAAGTATTCCCATTCAAAATCCCAGCAAGTTATGTGGCTCTTGAGAAGCTGATTCTAAAGTTTATGGGGAGAGGCAAGAATAGTAGTGAACACGGTTTTGACAGAGAAGGTCACCGTTGGAGAACGGACATCACCCGACATCGAGACTTACTATAAAGCAGCTCTAATCAACACAGCGTAGTACTGGTGAAAGAAGAGACAAAAGATGAATGCAACAGAATAGAGAGCCAGAAATAGACCCACGCAAGTATAGTCCACTGAGCTTTGACAAAGAAGCAGACGCAATTCAGTGGAGAAAGGCGAGCCTTTTCAGCAAATGGCGTTAGGACAACTGGACATCCACATATCAAAGAAAAAAAAAAGATTCTAAACATAGATAATACCCCTTTCACAAAAATTCACTCAAAGTGGATCATAGACCTAACTGCGAAATGCAGAAGTGTAGAACTCCTGGAAGGTAACAGGAAAAAAAAAATCTAGATGACCTTGGGTTTTTGATGACATTCTAGATTCAGTATCAAAAGCATGATCCAGAAAAGAACTAAATCGCTAAGTTGGACTCCATTAAAATTAAAAACCTCCACTCTGTGAGAGACATTGTGAAGAAAATGAAAAAATAAACCACAGATGGGATAAAATCTTCGAAGGTACATATCTGATAAAGGGCGGGTATCCAGAATATACAAAGAGCTTTTAAAGCTCAACAATATGAACACAGTAATTCACATAAAAAAATATTAGACAAACGATCTGAATAGATGGCTCACGAAAGAAGGTATACGGATGGCATCTAAGTGTATGAAAAGACATTCAACATCATGAGTTATTAGAGTATTGCAAATTAAAACAATAATTAGATACCACTGCATACCTATTAGGATGGCTGAAACCCAGAACACCGGCAGCGCCAGATGCTGATGAAGACATGAAACAGCAGGAATGCTTATTCATTGCTGGCGAAAATGCAAAATGGTACGAGTACCCTTTGGGAGACAGTCCTGAAGGTTTCTTACAAAACTAAACATGCTCTTACCATACAATCCAGCAATTGCAGTCCTTGATATTTACTCAAATGAACTGAAAACTCAAGTCTACAAAACAAAAACAAAAACATAAAAGCCCGCGCTTACATGTTCGCAGCATCTTTATTCACTATTGCCAACGCTTGGAAGCCACCACGATGTCCTTTAACAGGTGAATGGATAAACAAACTGTGTCCATCCAGACGAAGGAATATTATTCAGCGCTAAAAAGAAATGAATTGTCAAGCCATGAAAAGACAAGGAGGAACCTTAAATGTATATTGCGAAGCGAAAGAAGCCAATCTGAAAAGGCGTCCTACTGTATGATCCAAGCGATCTGTCTTTCTGGGAAAGACAAAACTATGGAGACAATAAAGAGATCGGCGGTTGCCAGGGGGTTGGAAGGAGCGGGGGAGGAAGGGAATGATGAGTTGGTTGAGAATAGGGGATTTTCAGGGCAGCGAAACTATTCTGTTTGACCCCGTAGTAATAGATACATGTCACTATACTTTTGTCAAACCCAGAGAACGTATACCAAGAGCGAACTGTATATAACCTGTGGACCTCACTTATCGATAATGTACCAATATCGGTTCATCAGCACGAACGAAGGTACCACACCAATGCGAGATGCTAATAATAGGGGAAACTGGGGGGAGAGGGGGGATACTGGAAACCCTGTACTTTCTGCTCAATTTTTCAGTAAATCTAAAATTGCTCCAAAAATTACTCATTAGTCTTGAAATACATATCCATAAAAACCCACCACACAGAAACAACCCCTGTTCACTGCTCCATGGTTAAACCTCCAGGCGCACTTCCATGCATATACATTCATATATTTAATGAGAGGACCATCAACACACACATTTTTAAGAGCTTCAATGAAGGTGGCCAAAAGTTTCCTCCAGAAAGGTATCTATTTCCGCCACCTACATAAAATATGAGTGCCCTTCTCCTTGAATCCCGACCAACACGGAAACTCCAACCAGGCTCGCAGGCGACCATGTGGCTTCTTGTGTTAGTTTTCTCTCCCGCCGCGAGCGTTAAGTCCTCAGGGATGCCCTGCCTGCCATCTGTAGTACCTAGCTGCGTGGGCAGGAAGCAAGGGCAGACCTGGCTGTCTCCTTAGGCTGCAGCTGCAGAGAGTCCAAAAAGCAGAGAGCCCAGGGAACCTCGAGGCAGGATGAGATCTGGCTTTTTGCCAGGCTACGATTTGTCAATAAAGGTTGAAAAGTTTTGTTAGGGTCAAGTCGGGACCTCCTCCACACGTCCGCTCCAAACTCTGGCCCTCTTGGGACAATACCAATCAGAGTACGTTCTAGAGAGTCCTGCACACAATTCCAGCCCAAGGGCAAGACAGCGCAGAGCAGAGAAGAGCGAGCTGAGCATCAGACTGACATTTGGAAGTTATAGTTCTAACTGTATGTGACCTTGGGTAAATAACCTTCCCCTAGACTGTAAGGTTAAAAATCGTCCAAATCTTTCAGAATGTTGTTAATGAAGCTAAAACAGAGGGATTTAGATGGTAAACTCCATTGCTGGTATTCAAATCCTGATCCGACACGAAATAGCTGTGTCACCTGGAACAAGTCACTTACCCTCTCTGAGCCTCAGTTTCCTCACTTGTAAAATGAACATTAGAATGGTTCCCTCATAGGATTCTTGTAAGGATTAAATGAGATAATCCTTATAAAGTGCTCGGCACATGGTAAGCCCTCCCTAAAAGGAAAATGTTCTAAATATTCAAGAGCCATTAGGGACCAAGGAATGTCGCCCTTTCTCCATTGGTTTGCATACGGGGCGACTGAAGCCCAAGAAGGAAATGTCTTGCCCAAAGCCACGCAGTAAGTCGCTATTCCTGCCTGGAAGTTTGGGTTTGGAAGCCCCGAGTCAATGACCTTTTTGATGAACCGCAAAGAACTCTCACAGAATGTCGAGTGCTCAGACCATGACCTCTGCGCACTCACTGGGCTCTGTTTTGCCTCGGGAGCCCCCATGGCGGCCAGTCTCTTACAGAGAATTATTTAGCACCTGAATCAGTTCAGCAGAAAACGTAATCACTCCATCCATACTGTGACACAGCTTATCAGAAAACTGGGGACTAGCTGGGGGGCACCTGGTTGCCAGGAATGCATATGTTGGTTCGCTTTGTCCTTTGGATCTTTTTTTTTTTTTTAATTTTTTTTAATGTTTATTTATTTTTGAGACATACAGACAGAGCGTAAGCAGGAGAAGGGCAGAGAGAGAGGGAGATACAGAATCTGAAGCAGGCTCCAGGCTCCGAGCCGTCAGCACAGAGCCCGACGTGGGGCTCGAATTCACAGACCACAAGATCATGACCTGAGCTGAAGTCGGCCGCTTAACCGACTGAGCCACCCAGGCACCCCTGTCCTTTGGATCTTAAAGAGCCAGCCTCAGCGTGTGGGGACCAGGGAGCTTCATTCCCCGGATGGGGCATCGAGTTTCCAACTGACAGCAAAGCCCCCAAACCTTCATTCGCACGCATCTCTCGTTGTTTGCTGAGAGAAAGGGTAGCTCTTCACAGTCCATGCACGGTCCCACCTCTGTACCTTTGGTCACTAGGGATCCCCACTGCCCCCAACCTGGAAGGTCATTCCCCACCAGGTGTCCCTGGCTTGTCTCTCTGTTTCTACACAGACTCCTTCTTCGTCTGGTCCAGAGAACGACTCCAATAGGGGACACTGTGCCACACTGACCAGATGCCTCTTCGGGCTCATTTCCCAAGCCTTGGAGGAGAGTACGCCGCCCCGTGTCTGGCTCCCTTTCCAAGGCCTCTGGCATAGAGACTCGTCATCATCGTAAGAGCACACGGACCCAGCCTCTTCGCCCCAGTCTGGTATAACTCTGAAGGCACGGACACGTGGATCTAACCAAAGTCCCTGCCCTCTGTGGCTTACATTCGAATGGTGAGGATGGTCAACTGTGCATACGCATGCCACATACACACACACACACACGTTATATATGATGTATGTCCTGCAATGGTAAGTACTGTGGAGACAAATCAGAGGAAGAGACTTAAAGAGAATGGAAAGAGTGTTGTCATTTTAAATGAAGTGGGATCAGTCAGGGAAGGCTGGGATGAGAAGGTGGCATTTGAGTGAAGACTTGAGGAGGTAAGGGGATGAACCCCATGGATATCTTGGGAAGGAGAGTTTCAGGCAGCTGGTTCAGCAAGTGCAAAGGCCCTGGGGTAGGAGCATGCCTGACATTTTTTAAGAAGACAGGCTAGTGTGCCTGGAGGGAGGGATTAGAAGATGAAGTTAGAAGCGGACGGGATTTAGGAATCATATAGGGCTTAGGCAGCAATTCCAAGGACTTTGGCTTTTCCTCAGAACGTATGGGAGACCCTGGAGATTTTTGAGCAGAGAATGATATATTTTTCCAGGACTCGTAAGCTGTTGCTTTCAGAATAGACTGAACGGAGCCAGAGTGCAAGTGGGAGACGATTACAATAATCCAGGTAAGGAGCTATGGTGATTCAGAGCAGGGCTAGGACGGCAATAGATACTATCAGTTTTCTAACAAATTCCATTCTCCCTTTCTTCCATAGGAAGAGCTGAGCCCATGGGCGCTCAGTTGAGGACTACATTTCCCAGCCTCCCCTGGGGCATCATGAGGCCACGTGACTACCTTTTAACCAATGGAACGTGTGGCAGCGAGATGTTTAGCATTGCCACATTTGCTTAAAAGAAAATCTTGCGTCCTGTTCTTTTACTTCCTTCCCCTTTATACAAAGGCCTGGGGGTGTGCTTGGATGCACCTGAACCACGCAGATAGGACAATGCTGGGGAAGGAAGCTGGGCCCCTGAGCGAGAGTGTGGCGGAAAGCCTGACATATCCCCGTTACCATTCACCTCGGGACGGCTTCTCGGATAAGAAACGAACTTCTGTCTTCTTTAATCCACTGCATTGGGGGATTCTTCGTTACAGCAGCTTAACCTTTACCTCAACTAATACTCAGACTTTTACGGAAGGTTTAGTGATATCAGGAGTGAATTACCGCGCCGTGTGGAACAGGAAACAGCCAAATATGTAACCCTCGACATCTCCATTCCTAAACCTCCTTAGAGTCTCGCGGACTGTCTTTCCCCTTAGGTCCCTGCCTGATCCCTTTTCTGTTTATGGCTTCACATTCCCCCGATCCGCATCCTTCACCAACTTCCCTGCACCTGGAGACATCTGCGAAATTTTATTCTATTTTGCAAAGCAAATGAATATTTTCCCCATCTCCATCACAGACAGCTCCAGAACCTTCTATGTCATTATTCAAAAGTCTTGGTGGCACATCTTCAGAGGAGAAAGATCCACCTAACCCAAGTCTCCATGTCGATGCTGAGGATTAGCAGAAATTTTGAAATCATGTTTTCCTTTCCTGCTGTTAGCAGAAGGGAGGGGGCCTGGGGGTGCAGGCGGAAAGATATTTTCCTCGAGCCTGAGAAAGCCTGAGTTCGGTCCTTGGGGTTTTAGACTCCCTCTTACTCAGATACAAATGCACACACAACAGGCACCTACAAATATGCAGCCACACGGTTCTTCCTCACGTACGCGCACTCAGGCACGCAGACAGCAGAGACGGGAGGGGAGACCCCGGGTTTGTTCCTTTCTGCTTTGAACCTCCGGCTCCCTGGCTGACGGCTCTGTGACCTTCCCGTTCACTGACTCTTTGGGTGTCTCACCAAAATCCACAGTGGGAACATTCTGTTCTCTCATTTCCTCCCTGCTTTTACGGTCTGTTATATTCGTTAATAGCACCATAAAGTGAGTTGTAAAATGAATCAGAAACAAGGTCTCATCTCGAGGCCCCCAGAAGCCAAGCCGGAGTCTGGGAGTCAGGGCTTTGTTATCATGTCAGACGGGCCAGCTTTTCCCCCAGAGCAAAACGAGACGTCTCACAGGGCTCCCTGCCCGAGCGATGGCTGTGGTGGTTGGGTGTCCACATCACGTCTCCATTGGCCAAGTCAGCAGCAGAAACACCTCCGGGGTCTGACCGGGATTAGCCCCGCTGCTCCTGGGTGCGAGGGGAGTGGAGGGGAATCAGTGGGGGGAATTATATGTGGCTTTTTGTGTCTCTGTGCGGACAGATGTGGATGTATACTGTGTGTTAACTGGGGGAGTTGTACGTTACATACACGTAATGATCTCTGTGCACGCGTGCACACATTTATGTGTTACTGGTCCCTGCTTCTCTCTCTAGCCTGTTTCATACCATCCTTCTTCCATTCTCTGTGCTAAATACATGTGCTTCTAAAACTCCTTAATTCTTTCCAGTCTCTCCGGCCCTCTCTGTATGCTTCTTTCTTTCTGTCTCTGTTCTTCTGTTTCTCCCTTTTTCTCTTACCCTCCCCCTCTTCCTCCTCTTCTCCTCCCTCCCTCCCTCTCTCCTCCTCCTCCACACAATAATTGCTTCCACCACACCCATCTCCCCTGGCCCACCCCTTGCTCCTCCGCTTAGCATCGCTTCTTTCTGCTGGAGCTTTCTGTTGGGTAAGCGCCCACAGGCCCCCTCCCTCTGCCTTCTAGAACTCTCATTAACGGCATTGCCAATTCCTTTGTCTTCCCCGTCTGCAGTGCCAACCTCTTCCCTAAATTGCCTTCCCTGTAGGATTCTGCAGTTGAGCAGGAGAGATTTGGAGGAGCTTTGAAAGGTGGACATTGTTAGAGTCGAACCCAGAGACCACACTTGAGAACTCCCTGAGCAGACGAAAGCAGTTAGTCATACAAGCGTAGCTGAATTCAGCTTATTCTGCAAGACAAGTGGGGTTAACTTGACCTGGGTCGTTTCTTGCTTATGCCTCTGAAAATCATAAGTGACCCTCAAATATTTCCCCAAAATCGATACGAGGTAGCCACTAACAACTCCCTTTCATTGAAGAGAACTCTAACATTGTGACCAGTCACCGTATAGAATCAACACTCACCGCCTGCAGGTGCACGTTGTGGAAGCTGTGTCACAACAGTGTATCCCTGAAGCTCATTCCATGTTTTGGTTTGAGTTGCTGGCAAACTGTCTTTTTGGTGCGTGCACAAGCTTTTAGTAATTACTAGGTAAGTAATTCATTGGTTTTACTTTTTTTTTTTTTTTTTTTTAATGAACTTTGACAACACGAAGCGACAGCCATCACATTTGTGCTAGGAGCGTCAATGCAAGTCCAGTGCTATTGTAACTCCCACCCACGGTCACGGAGCTGGTGGCCCATCTCCACGGGAGCTTGGGGGCAGCAGAAGGGCCCATGGCCTCTCCATTTCCTGCCAGATCTTCTCTTCCACCTTCTCCAAATCCCAGGCCAGATTTGGGTGCAGGTCCACGGTCCTCCTGAGGATGACAGCATCACTGAAGTCTGGACTCACCGAGAGCCACACAGAGAAAGACAGGCAGGTCTTCATGGGTTCGACTTGGCTCTTGCCGTCTTGCATTTCGCGTACATACGTTCTGACTGGCAGCCCTGCTGACTTCAGGCTCGGCATCCATGCGGGGGCGACGGATTTACACAGGCAGCCCTGACAGCCCCCCTCATCACATAAGGTCTAGCCCGTAGTTCATCATGGTTCTGCTTTTCCAACCTGCTGCAGAGCCTGGAACCTCTCAGGGGACAAGACTCCAGCTCTCAACTTTTAGGTTAATGCAGCCGTTCACTGCCAGATCCCCAGGGCTGAGCGCGCACCCACCACTTGAAAATGGCTCAGCAAGAAAGCTCCGTACTCAGCCACAATGCTGTACTCACACAGTGGTGATACATGCGTGTGTGTGCACACGCATGAATTTCTATACCGTCCTGACTAGATCTGCTGTTGCAAACAGGCAGCCATGGATTAAATATGTCACGCTTATGGATTTTACTGGGTCCTTGGTGCTTCAACATTTAGAAGTCAGGTGACACATACCAAATCCCAGTTTTAAGCTTCTCCTGTAGGATCAAAAGATCAGGCAGTACTGAGACTAGCTGATGCCCCATGATGACCATTGGGCGAACCTGGGTAGCCACTGCCCCCTTTAGATGGGGCTTGTTTACGTTACTTTCTGGGCCACATAGAACTTGGAGTTTGGACTCCTCTCCCCCGCACTTCTTTTTTTGTGAAAGGGAATAAACTTCTAACTCGTGCTCGCCAATTTTTTGCGTCTCTTTTTTTTTTTTGCAGTTGATTGGAATCCTAAATGATATGACAGGTACCACCATATTGCACACTTAAAAGTACAAAAGGAGAGGGGCGCCTGGGTGGCTCAGTGCCCTGTGTCCGACTTAGGTTCAGATCACGATCTCACGGTTCATGAGTTCGAGCCCCACGTCGGGCTCTGTGCTGACAGCTCGGAGCCTGGAGCCTGCTTCGGATTCTGTGTCTCCTTCTCTCTCTGCCTCTCCCCCGCTCAGGCTCTGTCTCTCACTCCCTCTCAAAAGTAAATTATAAAATGTTTAAAAAATTGTTTTAGAAAGAGTGAAAGGGGAGGGATATATACTACTCGATGAAATGCCTGAGCCAATCACACATATAGTCTGAATCCAAACACACGCACACACAACAGTCCTTTTCATGACGCTTCGGTAAAGCATCTCCACCAGAACAGAGTCCCCTAGGGTGGGGAATCGGGGAGGCCATCCTCTATTTAAGTCATCCCCCTGCTCCCGAACTGCCACAGGATCTTCGCTGCAGGCCCTCGGAGCTCCCCATCGCCTCTTTGGAGACCTCTCTCTCTCTCTCGTGCCTAAACCGGACGATGCTAGCTGTCGGCCCATCCCCTCGTCACACGCCAGCACACACACCTGCCATCTATCACAGACCCTTGACTGCCCACGACGATGCCTCCACCGTAACCTGGCTTCAGGAGGAGCAGACCCGAGCTGACTGAGCCTCTGGTGCGGCCGCACTGAGTCCCTCACAGCATACCGATCTGGAGGGTGAACTCTGCCTTCTTTTATCAAGACACGGCTTTATTAAGCACCTGATATTGTTTCTATGTGCGTATCGAGATGTGCGTTCATTCCTATTTGCATCCTTCCTTCTGTGAACACATGGGTGTTTCCCATACTCTGTGCATTATGTGATTTTAAATACCCTGAGTGTATGTGAGTAAGACTGCGTGTAGGCAGATGTATTTATCAGAGGCCGTCTGCATATCAAAGTGCTTCGTACAGGCCTGGAACTATACGGGGTTCCTCACGGCCTCACTCAGTTTGCACAGCCCCGTGCAATAAGATGGTACTTCCCTCAATGTATGCAGACAAAAATCATGCTTCGAGGGGAAAGTCTTTCAGCCAGGACCCAGCGACGAATTGTAAGCTTGTCGTTCGTGCTAACGATGCCACCTTCCTCCCCCACCCCCACCCCCGTCACCGATGGCTACAAATTTCGGCTGCCAATAGCTCACGCCTGCACACCTTGCTCAGAGATGCCTGGAAGGTTGCAGCCCTTTTGCGGGGAAGATTCTGGGGCTGACGACTGACTGAGAACGGCGGGTGCGAGAGCCCACCAACTTTACTTTACCGGAGAAGGAGAGTGATAGAGGCAGATTTGGGCAGAGGAAGGAGCTAGGCACATGGGATTTCAGGAGAAACCTACTCTGAATTCCCATCTCTGGTTCTGCTTGTTGGGACCCTGATCTAGACAGCGCTGGACAGCACTGGAAGTTGGCGTCTGTCTAACTGAAAGCCGGGGGATTTGCCTCCACCCCACGCTGCCTCCTCCCTCGATGGTCGTATTACAGCTCATGCTCGTCTGGGTTGATTTTCCTATACCTTTCTCCAGAGGTAGTCATGAATAGGAATTGTTTGTTTGTCTAAGAGCAGAGTGGAAGCTAACCGTTTGAGACTGTGAACCAGTGTAACGGACACTGCGCCTGTTACATTACATTTTATGGTTTTATAGCAATTACACTGCATTTTATGGTGTCATAACATATTACATTTTATGGCTTAATATCAGCTTTAATACAAGGCACCATGGCCCAGAATTTTAACAAGGGGAAGCTTCTCCTGGTGGGCTGGTGATGGGCTTTCCGCATGACCACGTGCCTACCAGCAGGCAGCCAGGGAAGGTGTGGCTGGGACTGGTCTCCCTCAAGCCTCGGGGGCCGCCCCATCCTGGGCTTCTTCGGTCCAGCTCGGCTTTCTTGCTAGGGGTCCTCGTGGAAACCAGGAGAACAGATGTTTCTCTGGGCTTCCAGTCCCACGCCCCATCTCTCCGTTTACCCCCATTTTCTCGTTCTTACAGTAAACAGTATGGTCCTTCTGGGGCGCAAAGCCGATCATGTTACTCCCCTGCTTAAGAGCCATTTATATCTTCCCACTGCCTTCAGGGCCAAGTCTGTACTCAGGTGCAAACTCAGCCTGTGGTTCAAAGGGCTACCTATTCCTATTCTGGTCCACAGCTTCGCTCATCCGGTTCACCCCTCCCCCTCCACCATGTATCCAATGCCAAAGCCGCAGTGAGCCTCCTGCCACTCCCAAATGCGTTGTGACCTTTTGCACTCCCGTGCAATCACTGTTTGCACACGCTCTTCCTCCCGCCTGGAATCCCTGCCTGGGTCTTTATTTTTCGAAGCAGTCGCTCACCAGATCTTTATGGAGCGCCCTGCAACGCTGGGCATTGTTCTGCCTGCTAGGAACGCACTCGAAGCCTCCACTCTCATAGAGCTCACTTCTGGTGGGAAGAGGTGACATTGTCGCAGTCCTTCAAAACTCAACTCTGCGGGTACCCAGAGGACAGAGAGATAATAAGGTAAGGCAAGAGCAGTCGGCGCTGAACACAGTAGCTGCTCAACCAAGGAAAAAACAAGACGTGCTGAAAACAGAAGGAATTTTCCTTCCATGATGAAATACTCAGGTTACGAAGGAATGTTGAGCCCACCCTTACCCCTTATGTCGCCCGGTGCATTCTTCCTGAGTTTGCCAATGTGTAGGCATAAGTGGTCACGTTTGTAGAGTCATGATGTGTCTCGTAACTTATTTTTATGCTTTCATTTCCGCATTCTATTGCTCAATCCCCAGTAAATACAGGAGAGCCACCCAGGTCGAGGCTGTACCCAGCCCTCTCTTGCTTAAGCCCTTTCTTGGTGGAGTACCTCTTGGCCTCTCATTGTTCCAAACAATGGACTCCGAATAATTCTTTCGTCTCATCTTGCTCGCTGGCAAGAAGCAGCACCACACAACTCAGGTCACCTCCTCCTGGAAGCCTGCCCTGATGGGCCCACCTAGCGAGATAGGCAGTCCATTCTGTGTCATAACACATACCACAATTGTAGTCATCTGTTCCTTACTCTGCCTTCCCCAAAGGCAGGGACAAAGCACCTACCCATGTTTATTTTCTTATTGCCAATACCAGGCAAAAGTCCTGGCCCGTGGAAGTGCCCAGAAAGATAATCAAAAAAAAGTGAATGAGTAAAGTAAGAGAGAATGAATGATGAGTGTGATTTAGGGGTGCTGGTGAGATTCCATGCCCGTCACAAAACGTCTCCAGCACGGATGCCTCAAATCCTGTCCCTGGGAATTCTTTCCTTTAGGGTTAAGAATCCTTCATTCCCAGCAGTGCTTTTGAGTGCAAATGGCACTGCAAGTAAGATGTTTGCATGAATTACTCCATTAAGGCTCTCGGAAGCTGGCTGAAGAAGACAGGACACAAGCGAGCTGCTTACTGCACGGGAAGATAAAGAGTGAAGGACAGGAAGGACCGTTTGCCCAGGGCTCCAGCCTGAGCTCAGGAAATTGGTTGCAGATCTCGACAAGTATATTGACTAAGAAGGCTTGGGAATCGCAGCGCCGTTACAGAGGGCTCCTAGAGGGGAAAGAAACCCGCCCTGGGCTAGGCATGGGGTTCCCACCGACTTGCTGTGCAACTTCTGGCAAGACCCTCAGCCTCTCTGGGCCTCGGTTTCATAAACTATAAAACAAGGAGGTTGGGCCAGATATGAGCAGAGCCGCTGAGGCATTGACAGAGCTAACTGTCTTCCACCAGCTGTGGCCTTGGGCAAGCTTAGCCCCGTGCGCCTCAGTTTTCTCCTCTATAAAATGGAGATGGGTGTAAAAAAATACACACTCGCTAGAGGTTGGCGTAAGCACGTAAGTTAATACAAATAAAGCAATGAGCGCAGAACCCGAGCTATTATAGCACCCAGCAAACGTCAGTTGTTACTAAGTGAACCAAAGGATCGACCCCGGAATCTCTGCAAACCACAGAAGGCCGGCGCTGGGAAAGACTGTGATACAATAGTAGCAGGTCAGTAACAGGGGCCAACCACGTGCCAGGCACTTCGGCAAGGGCTTCGTAAACCGCATCTCCGTGGGCTTCGCGGCGACCCTGTGAGGTAGGTTACCCGGTAAATCCAGGCTCACCACAAAGCTCAGAGCAGGTGCCTAACGTGCCCAGGCTCACACAGATGTCAGGGGGCATACGTGACATCTTGAACCAGGACACACTTGATGCCAAAGCTTTTCATCTACTCTGGCAAGTTTTCAGCCCTTCTTTCTTTGTAGTTTTCAATAATCCTCTTCTTTCCCTCGAGGACTCCAGTTAAACATATATTAGGCTGCCGGGGTCTTTCCTTGTCCCGGCGAATCTAGGGGTCCACAAAGGACAAACGGTTAGGCGAAATGAGGTGAGAGAGCCACGAGTAAGATGGAATCTGATGACCAAGCAGGCAGCCCTGGCAATTCTGGCATCTCTGTGGCAACTCTGCCCTGCCGGTCTCAGTGTCTTCATTTAAAGGTAGTGAGTTACATTACGGCAATGAGTGACAGCCCGTCAGTAAGCATAGTTTGAACAATAATGTGTTATATCGGTAAAGCGGAGATTTCCTCAATCTTGCAAGTTGCTTTCAAGTTAGTTAGCATATACATTTAAGGCTGGGGGAGAGGACAGGAAGTTACCTGGGCCTGACTATGTTAATTATCTATAAACAGGCCAGGAGTCATTGCCTATTCTTCCAGTTACAATGGGGGAGGTCCAACCCGTCTGGCAAGGACAGAATTCCCAATGCTTGTCCTTTGCCCATGAATTTACATAATAGGAGCCTAACATTTACACAAATCACACCAATATTCAGCCAGCTCATAACTGCTATCAATCTATGCAACCCATCCCCAAGATACAACTTTAAGGTGGTCAGGCTACTCTCATTCAGATGCAATCCATCAAAGCATCCTGCTCCAGGTCCTTCCTTTTATCTAAACGCGGTAAAACAAAAGAGCATTACATTCCTTAGGCCAAAGAGAGTAGTTGTAAGATTAGGCGTCAGTTTGGCTGGCGAGCTTTTGCTTCAACCTTTTCCACACAGGGAGGGGTCTCAACCTGTGAGCCCAAAACGGCTCCCAACATTAGGCTGTGTGAAGTCATGCCGCAGCTCACAGATGCTCCGCGCGTTTTGTAGAAATTCGTTTTCCTCTGCGTGTTCCACTTTGGATCTTTTCTATTGCTGAAGTCTTCCACTTCGTGAATCTTTTCTTCCACAACATCTAATCTGTTGTTAATTCCACTCGGTGTCTTTTTCATCTCACACGCTGTAGTTTTCATCTCTAAACCCTTAGCATGGGCCTTTTTTATGTCTTTCGTATTCCCAGCTAACATCTGAGACTCATGGAATACAGTTAGAATACCTGTTTTTTTTTTAATTTTTTAAAAATTTTTGAAAAATTTATTGTCAAATTGGTTTCCATACAACACTCAGTGTTCATCCCAACAAGTGCCCTCCTCTGTGCCCATCACCCACTCTCCCCCCTCCCACACCCCCATCACCCCTCAGTCTGTTCTTAGTCTTTGAGCGTCTCTTGTGTTTTGTTCCCGCCCTCTCTGTGTCTTTTTTCTTTTCCCCTTTTCCCCTCCCCCATGGTTTTCTGTTCAGTCTCTCAAAACCCACCTATGCGTGGAGACATATGGTATCTGTCTTTCTCTGACTGACTTATTTCACTCAGCATAATACCCTCCAGTTCCATCCATGTTGCCACACATGGCCAGATTTCATTCTTTCTCATTGCTGCATAGTAGTCAATACAATATTCCATTGCATATATATACCACTTCTTTATCCATAGAATACCTGTTTTAATGTCCTCATTAGCTAATTCTAACATATGTGTCTGCTGAGTCCGTTTCAATGGATTGATTTGTCTCCTTGTCCCAAATTGTGTTTTTCCTGCTTCTTGCCATGCTTGGTTACCGTCAACCGGATGCCAATCAGGAGTGGTCATGTGACCAAATTTTGTCAGAAGCGATCATGTGACCCACTGGTCTGGACCAATAATAGAAGCTCTTTTCCTCTAGCAAGTGACTGGCCCAGGAATGTGCAGAGAACCCGGTTCTGACCGACGAACCACGAGGGAAAGTCTGCAAGCAGGGAGACTCTTGGCAAAGGTTTCCTCACTCTCAGGAAAGAAACTAGTTGCTCTGGAGGGGACCCTTTCTCGATGCAACACCAGGAACCGCGGTATCCATCGGACACTCACAGTGTGCCAGGCCCTGTGCTCAATGCCTTAAGGCACGTGATCCTGAAGACACACCTTTGCAGCGTTTGTTATCATGAGGATCGTTTTACGGATAAGGACACTGAGGTTCAGAGTGGCAGATGCTCGTTCCCTAGGTCACACGGGTAGCAATGGGCAGAGACGGAATTGGAAGCCAGGTCTCTCTGACTGCAAAACTAGTGACCTTAAAATCCTACTCCATACTGTCTCTGTGCTTAAAAAACACAACCCTCATCCACAGACCCCATTCCTCTCTCTGATCCATATTCCTGTTGCTCCGAGCCGAGTAATTGGGGCTGCCAAAGGGTGCCGAGCAACCATCCTAATGAGCTTTGCCCAGCCGCTCTTCTGAAACCGCATCCCCTGCTAGGCAGCGCGGCTCTTCTGTCAATATTGACGCCTCTCCGAGACACTCAGAAACCGTCATGGACGGAGGAGCGGCTGCTGGTGAGATTTAAAAAGAGAAAGGAAAAAAAAATACAAATCCCCTCAACAGAGCTACTGCTCGGCCCTGCAGACCCAGCAAAGCCCCGTGCATCCGGGGATCGGGGGGTAGAAAGGGCCAGACCACGAGCCGGCTGACTCGCAAGGTGTGCGCCCAGGCCCCCGCACCCAGGCTCTGCTCACCTGCCTGCGGCACCCCGGAGCACTGGAAATCTGCTCTGGCAAAGAGATGACGCCTCCTTGCTTGGGATGCTCCTGGGGCAGCTGTGATTTTAATTCCTGGACCTCCTCGCAGGTACCGCCCAGCCTGCAGCCCGCTGGAGGGCCAAAGCCACGCTCCGGAAGGACAGGGTTCTGGGCGGGGAGGAATCTGGTTGGAAAAACAAAACCTTTTTGAGAAGGACGATGCAATGTAAGAAGCACTGGCTGTGGGGTCAGACAGTCCTGGGTTTGAATCCCATGATACGCCAGTTACGCTCTCTGGCAAATGGGATTTGTTCACTCAACAAATGCCCGTGCATCTGGAGACGAGGACAGTCCGAGGTCATGGGGACGTAAGGAAAACGCCAAGCACACAGCTGACACCTTGTACATCCTCAGGAAATGCAGACGGTTCATGCGAGTGTCACCAGGTCAAGGCTGTCGTGTCCAAAGGGACAGTACCACGCCTGCATAAGACAAGCCTCAGAGACAGTGTGTAATCCAGCTCTGCAACCGAGAGTGTCATGCCACCTTGGGTAGTTACTCCTCGAGATGGTTGATTGTGCGTGTCTACCTGACGGGGCCGCAGGGTGCCGGGACATATGGTCAGACGTTATTCCAGGGGTGTCTGTGAGGGTGTTTCCGGGTGACGTTAACATGAGAATCGGTAGACTCAGTTAGGCAGATGGCCGTCCCCAGTGGGGGTGGGCCTCATTCAATCAGCTGAAGACCCGAATAGAATAAGGTCTGTGTGAGAGGGAACTTCTCCTTCCGACTGTTCCAACCAGATGTTAGTCTTTTCCAGCCTTCAGACTTGGGTGGAAACGTCGGCTTTTCTTGGGTCTCTGGCCTCGCAGATTTCAGGCCAGATATTTACCATTGGCTCTCCTGATTCCCTGATTCCCTTGGGACTCAGCATGGAAGGACGCATTGGCTCTCCTGGGTCCCCATCTTGCCAGCTGGAGGTCCTGGGACTTCTCAGCCTCCGTAATTCGATCGTGCAATCCAGGTCCTTGTGTGATCTATCTGTCTATCTCCTTCTGGTTGTTTTTCCGGAGAACAGTGACTAATACACTTGCCCAATTCCATTTGTTCCTCTGGAAAGTGATGATAATCAGTCCTACTTAGTGGGGTTATGAGAACAGGCAATTACAGCGTATGTTACAATATATTTTGCCGAGTGCTATGAAATGGATAATTACAGTTTGCTGGGGAACCCAAAGGAACACATGATCCAGTCTTAATATCTTCTTGGGGCGCCTGGGTGGCTCAGGTGGTTGAGCATATGACTTCGGCTCTGGTCATGATCTCATGGTTCGTGGGTTTGAGCCCCGCATCAGGCTCTGTGCTGATAGCTCAGAGCCTGAAACCTGCTTTGGCTTCTGTGTCTCTCCCTCTCTCCCTGCCCCTCTTCAGCTCGTGTTCTGTCTCTCTCTCTCAAAAATGAATAAATGTTAAAAAAAAATAAATTAAAAAAAAAAGAATATCTTCTTAGAAGAAGAGAGTTAGTCAATACCGGAAAAGGGTATGGAACAGAATTTCAGGAAGGGGGAACAGCGTGTGCAAAGGCCAAGAGGCCAAATAGTGTGTGGCCTCACTGGAACACTGAAAATAGCTCCATGTGTCTCGTATGGAAGCACAGGGTTGTTGCCTGTCACATTACTAGCTTGGTGCTTATTCGGAAGGCAGCGAGGAGCCACTGAAAATTTCTTAGGCACAACAGTGCCGTGAATGTACGGGACTTTAAACAATTCATCTTTACCTCTCGGAATGCCAGTCTCCTACGACTAACGTCAAATAGTTCCACCTGCCTCGCTGCATTTTTGCAAGGCTCCGATGAAGCTATTTGTACCTTAAAGGGCCTTGTAAATCATTGACTGCTTGGCAAATAGAAGGCAGGGTTATCAGCCAATAAGTCAATATTGTTATATCAACTTCAAGGTTTCTGCGTCCCCAGCAGTTTCTGTAACCAAAGCCGCAAGTCAGATTAGATACGGGGGAAGAACTCATTGGGCAAACCCGAGAACTTTTGATTAAAGGTAGAGATTTGCCAGTTGCCTCCCCGGCATCTGTGTTTATCCAGGGCTTCCCAAACAGCAGCGGGGAATGGGCCCGCCTTCGTGTTCCTTCAGCACTCAGCCCCTGGCTGGGAGCCGCCCCCGGAAAACACCGCCTCCGCGCAAACAAGACCCCGGATTTCAGAGCACAGCCACTGATCCACCGTGCTCCCTGTGGCCAGAGGTCTGAGAAGCGCATGCTTATAATCGCCACAGTCTCCATGGCCCTCCTTGGGACCACAGTCCTGAACCATTCTAAAAATGTGTCCCCTTCCTGCTCTCACTCCACGGGATTCCGATCTGAGACCCTCTGAGCGTCGCAGTCTCCTGGCTGCACGGTCCATACGTTCATGGGTGTGTGACCTAAGTGGTCCAATTAGAGTGAGTTTCTGAGTTGCAGGAGGACCGCCCCGCGGGGAAAACACACGGATTTCTTTTCTCTGGATCTGAATGTAGAAGGATGAAGTCCAGGAGTTGTGGCAGCCCCGTTGGCCCCATGAGGCGGGCCCCTCCGGGAGAGGCCACACGACCAGAGCGCGGAAAATTACACAAAAATGATATCACATGACCTCGTGTTTTTTTGTTTTTTTTCTTTCAGACCCTCTTGGATCCAGAATTACTCCCTTGACTGTTCAATTTCTTAAAAATCTCTGTATTCTCATTTTTTTCTTTTCTTAATTTAAAGGCTCTATTGAGGTCTAATACGCAACAAACAGTGCAGATTTAAAGAGTACCATTTGATATTTTAATATATGTAGACGCCAGTGGAATCATTACCATGATGAAGATAAGAGCATTATCCATCACCCCCCCCCCAAGTTTCTTTCCTCTCTCTTAATCCTTCCCTCCCACCCCCTGCCTTGGGCAATCACCGATCTGCTATCTATCACTAAAGATAAGCTGTATGTTTCCTGAATTTTATATCAAGAATCACACAGCACATACCTTTTTTTTTTTTCAATCTCACTTCTCCCGCTCAGCACAATTATTCCCAGATTCATCTCTGTTGTGCGTATCAACACGCTGTTCCTTTAAATACCACGCCACAATATGAACGTCTCGGTTTGCTTATCTGTTCACCTGCTGATGGACCCTTGGGGGGCTGGTGCCCGTTCCGGTCTCTTACAAACAAGGGTGCTACAAGCATTATGGGCAGGCCTCTATATGGACGTACGCTTTCATTTCTCTTAGGTAAATGCCTAGAAGCACGAGAGCCGCATCATAGAATAGGTATAATTTATGATTTTTAAGAATGCCCAAGTTTTTCCCAGAAAGCTGTCAGATATTACAGCCCCGCCAGCAGCATCTAAGAGTTACGGTTCCTTCACTCCTTGCCAGGGCTTGGTGGTCGGTCTCCGGGACGTTAGCCATTGTAACAGTTGCGTAACGGTATCTCATTGTTCTTTTAGTTTGCTTTTTCCTAGCGACCAGCGACGTCGAGCGTATATGTGGCTGAGCATACTTGCCATTCCCACGGCTTCTCGGGTGGATTGTCTGTTCAAATACACTCCTACACGGCACAGACGTTCTTCCTCTTCCCTTTGTCTCCTCGCAGAAGGGGAGCCCTCCCCTCTGTGCCTACACCTCCTGTTTTCTCTCTCCTAGTTCGCAATCACGCACCTGTGGCCCACCAGGTTGTCCCCGTGGGCCCCTGGAGACGTCTCTGTCCCTCTGCAGCTTGGACTCTTGAAATTCACCGTCCTTTGGCCTCGATACTGCTGTGTTTGAGGGACGAGGGAACTTCAGGTCCCCTTGCTTCTCTGCCATGTTGGATCCCCTGCTCAAACGGTTTGTCCAGGGGCACCTGGGTGGCTCAGTCCGTTAAGTGTCCGACTCTTGGTTTCGGCTTAGATCGTGATGTCACCGTTCATGAGTTCGAGCCCTGCATCTGGCCCCACACTGACAGCGCAGAGCCTGCTTGGGATTCTCTCTCTCCCTCTCTCTCTGCCCCTCCCCCACTTCACTCTCTTTGTCTCTCTCTTTCCAAAATAGACTTAAAAATAATAAAAAATAATTTAAAAATAGTTTGTCCATTTTTGATTGGATTATTTGTTGTTTCTTTATTATTGAGTTTTGGGAGTTCTTTGTATATTCTAGGTACAAATCCTTTATCAGATACACAATTTGCAAATGTTGTCTTCTAGTCTGCCGCTTGTCTCTTCCTTCTCTTCACAGTGCCTTTGTTTTTCTGTTGTTTTTTTTTT
>PITB01023322.1:0-25891 GCA_004024585.1 Paradoxurus hermaphroditus
AGGGATAATCGGGGAGGGGGCGGGGAGCAGTATTTGAAACTTTTTTTGTTTTGTTTTGGTGGCAAAATTCACATAACACAATATTTTATAGCCACGGTTTATACAATTTTAACCATTTTAAAGTACACAAGGGATAATCTGTTTTATACCAAAAGTACCAAGTCCCAAATCATCCAGAATAAGGAGAAACAGATGTATTCCAACCCCCTCTACCCAATTCTGCCACCTGTTTCCTTGTCCGACGACTGGATTCACTGTTTCTGGGTCAAAAATCGCTGGCCCTCTTGTGGTAGGAATCTACTGTTTCCTTCCCCCCAGTCTCGAGATCACTAGGAACCCAGGAGGGGGACAGCGGATCAACAGCGAAAGAGCGGCAGTGGCCAACGCAAACGATGGGAATCGGAGCTCCGAGCAGGAGACAGTCCCTGAGGAAAGTGAGGTTGGGGACAGGCAGTGGGAGCCCACAGGGTCTTCTGAGGACGCTCCTCTCCGGGACTGTGGGGGGGAGGGGGGGCTCTAGCTGTCCTATTTTGGTGGCCTGATCTTGCTTGTTTGGAGCCTCCCTGGGTTCACCGAGATCCCCCCACCCTTGTAATACGTGCCCTGTTTGCTTAAGACGAGCCAAAGTCACCTGTGTTTCTCTGCAACCATGAACAGTTTCACTGACACAGCCCTCCAGGACCCCTGCCTCCCTCCCCAGGAACACATGACCCGAGCAGTGGGGGTGATCGGGGAGTGGTATGGAGGGCTTACAGAGAAGGCCTAGGAGAATATTCCAAATCACTGGGTGAGAACTTGTGTTTTGAAGGAAACCTATTTTCTTTCCTTCCTTCCTTCCTTCCTTCCTTCCTTCCTTCCTTCCTTCCTTTGTTCTTTCTTCTTTACTTCCTTCCTTCCTTCCTTTTTAAGTAAACTCTACCCCCAACGTGAGGCTCAAACTCATGACCCCAGGATTAAGAGTCACACGCTCTACCAGTCTGAGGCAGCCAGGCGCCCCAAGGAAACCCACTTTCGAAGAAGTTCCTCATTTCTTTTCCTTCCCTTCACTCTCTCCCCTCCCATCAGCATCCACATAGCAGCTGGTTTTATGGAACTTGATGTCACTCACGTTGACAGCCAACGCCACTTGGCAATCGGTAATTACGTGGGCCCTGCTCCGCCTAACTGCCTAATAAAGGCCGAGATGACTATTTTGGCGCCTGGAGAGAAAGTGGCCCAGGATCCATCCTTGAATCTACCAAGCAGAACGTTCTGAGGTAGAAGCTTGGAGAACGGACTCTTACCGAGCCGTCCTCCCCACTCCTCGGTGCTGAAGGCCGTGAGTCCTGGCCAGCCCAGGAGTTTGGAGGGGGTGTGGGGCGAGAACAAGGTGACTTGTGCCCTAAAGTATGAGTGACCCTGAAGTCAGATTTTCTGAGGCCCAACTAGAGCAAAAACCTAGCGTATCATCCAGACTCCTTTATGGTTCAAAAAGACTCAGAATTATTCCGATGTTGCTAGGATGCTAGGGGCGACATAACACCACCACACAGGGGCCTCGAGGGACTGTTCAAGGGCGCCGTCCGCAGACTCTGCTTAGATTGCCAAGGGCTCTGCCCTTTCTCCCCACGGCTCCCCTACCACCACTCTAGGTTTGGGGAGGCCACCGAATGGAATGGTCTCAAGGCACGGCTGCGGACGCTGGACCACCCAGGTTCATATTCCTAGCCACGCCACTCACTGGCCATGTGACCGTGAGCTCAGCACCTAATCTCCCCGTGCCTCAGTTTCCCTATCTGGAAATGGGACTCCTGACAGAACCTACTTCATCGGGTCGTCGTGAGGATTAGACATTCACTCATCTAACGCAGGCCGAGTGTTCGGACCAGTTCCTGACACTCAGGACCCGCTTCATGAGGAAGAGCTACCCCAATTCTAGGCCCAGGTAGGAAAGGAAAGGAAGAGAATTCACCCCACCACATGGCCAACTACTTACCATATATCTGAATCCCAGAGTTGCCTCACCGCCTCATTCAACACTCACTCATAAAGGGATACTTACCGAGCAGCAACCACAGGGGAGGCTGATCTGGGACAAGGAAGGTAGCAGGGGGTGGCGCTGGGGGCAGGGGCCTGCTCGGGACACACACCTCGTACACGTGGTTGGATGCACCTACTTTAAATGGGCTGCCGCTGTCGGGTGCCAAAGTCTGGCTATAAAAGAGTGAGCAGGAGAGACAAGAGTCCCTGACCTTGGGGAGGTTTCGTGCGAGTAAGAAGGGGCAATCAACCCCTTATAAAGCAATCAACCCCTATAAAAATATAACAACAAATTGTGCCATGCTTGACGAAAGAAAAGTGCAGAGTGCGAAAAAGGTGTCCTCGGATACCATTTTTGGTCATGAGACCAAAGGATAAATAGAAGTGACCCAAGCAAGGCCAGCAAGCAGTATTCTAGATGGAGGGCAACATGTGCAAAGGCCCCGCGGCAGGAAAGAGAGCCTAGAGCTAAACCAGGTACCGTTAAATAAGAGGGTGAGAGTGAGGGGAGAGAGACAGAGAAAGAGACAGAGACAGGGCTAGCAGACCACAGCCACGCGTGCTGTGCTTCTGCCCCGTGGAAGAGGAACGCGGTTCTTAGGTCTCCGCCCTGCCTCCTGTCCACCACATTTTCTCGTCGTTTCGTGTGGCCGGCAGGAAATTATTTAAGCAAGTCAAAACAAGAAACAGCACTGAAGCTGCTCACTTACAGAAGACAGCAGCTTAAAAATATCTCTCTTCATGCTCTGGGTATTTCTTCAGTGGGTAACTTGGTCTTTCAAGGACATACTCTGTTTCGGAGAGAGGGTATTCCTGTAACGAAAACACACCCGGCAATTGCAGCACTCGTGGGGTCGCAGATCAAGGACACTGCATCGAAGAGGCCTGGGGGCGGGGGTCCCCAGGGGACTCAGACGGGGAGGCCAGTGCCCCCTGATCTCGGCTCAGGTCTCGATCTCAGGGTCATGAGTTCAAACCCCCCACATGGCTCTGCACTGGGCATGAAGCTTACTTAAAAAAAAAAAAAAAAAAAAGAGGCCTATGACCCAAGCATGCCCCATCCGTGGGGTTTACTATGTTATAAATATATGCGGAGACTTTCTTTTTTTTTCTTCTTTTTCTTCTCCCTCCATTCCTCCCTTCCTTTCCTTCTTTTTACATTCCGAAGGGATTCCTTTCCTATGAAAGCTTCCTTCATAACCCTCTCCATGAAAATCAATATTCGTTTACTTGTTTTTTTATTTTTTAAATGTTTTTATTTTTGAGAGAGAGAGAGAGAGAGAGAGAAAGAGCATGAATGGGGGAGGGGCAGAGAGAGAGGGAGACACAGAATCCAAAGCAGGTTCCAGGCTCTGAGCTGTCAGCACAGAGCCCGACGCGGGGCTCGAACCCACAAACCATGAGATCATGACCTGAGCCGAGGTCGGATGCTTAACCGACTGAGCCACCCAGGTGCCCCAATATTCATTTGAGTGTCAGCCTATAAATCTAGAATATGCCAGTGTGTAACTCAAGACGACCACTTCGACTACTACACGGTGTCCTTAAATCCAGCCGCCGGGGGCACCGTTAACCTCTCATCGGAATTATTTTGACACGGTTGCTTGGCCCGTTGCTGCACTCTGCAGTAGCCAGAGTACTGGGTATATCTATCTAAGGGTTACAAGCGTTCCCCGCACCCCGTACGTCGGCCAGGCAAAACATTTTATTCACTTTTAAAATCTTCTCCCAGACCACAATCTGCCCTGGACTCGATTCCCGTGCACGGTCCACGGGGCGGTGCTTCCGACCAGTGAGAGGTGCTCCTCCGGGAGGCCGGACCTCTGCCTGGTGCCTGCTGAGCTGCAAAGTAGCTGCTGCTCAGGGATCCGACGGGAGCTCCTGCGTCTCTTCCTCAGGGAAGCCCGCCCTGATTCCCAACCACATCAATACCTCCTTCCGTCGGCTCTCAGGACACCATGCATCCTCCTTGGTGAGTCTCCCAATTTCATTTCTACGGTTACTTGATTCATGTCTGCCTCCCCCACGCCCCCCTCGGAGACTGTAAGTCCCATTCCCGCGTTACTTGGTCAGCGATTTTGTTTCCTCGGAAGCCCTACCTTGTTCAGGTGTTGCTGAGCTCTGTGGGATGTCAGAAGGCTGCACACCCTTTCGTGGATCTTCCTCCAAGTGGACTGAGAATAGAGGTGGAACCTGCCCGGAACACGAAGCAGTCAGAGAGTGGCGCCGCTGCCGGAAGGGATACTCAGAACACAGAACGCGGCGGGCGGACGCTCACAGCCGAACGGTACGCAAGCCGCAGCACATGCGCCGTGGATACGCGGGGCGGTTTCAGCGTCTGTTACCCCCTCTGCTTAAGATACGCACGGACGACGAGTCAGAACGACCGCGGTGCTGAGAATGGCCTGTGTTTGGTGGGTGGCTGCGAGGGGTTCTTTTCTCCTTGGTGCTTTACTGCGCATTTTGGATATTTCGCTACAGGATAAATCCTGCGTTCACGTTGAAATTTTCATTTTTAAAAATTTTTTTAACGTTTCTTTCTTTTTGAGACATAGAGACAGAGCATGAGCAGGAGAAGGGCAGAGAGCGAGGGAGACACAGAATCCGAAGCAGGCTCCAGGCTCTGAGCCGTCAGCACAGAGCCCGACGCGGGGCTCGAACTCACAGACCGCGAGATCATGACCTGAGCCGAAGTCGGCCGCTGAACTGACTGAGCCCCCCAGGCCTTCCTCACGTTTAAAAATTTAATCCGCCAATGTTTAACATGAAATGGAATCCCAATTGTTTGCCACCATGAGGATTTTTTTTTAATGTTTCTTTATTTTGAGAGAGAGAGTGTGCGTGCGTGTGAGTCGGGGAGGGGCAGAGAGAGAGGGAGAGAGAGGGAGAACCCCAAGCAGGCTCTGCTGTCGGCGCAGAGTCCCACACGGGGCTCCATCTCATGAACGCTGAGATCATGACCGGAGCCAAAATCAAGGGTCAGACGCTTAACCGACTGACCGAGCCACCCGGGCGCCTCAGAATTTATTGTTTATCTCATTTACTTGAGGCCGCGCGGACCCCAACTTAACCACATACCTTAGGGCGCCTCTCGGGTCCTCACGTAGGAGCATTTTCTCCCTTCCGCGTGCGCCGGCGCTGCTCGGGCCTGGGACGCTGCCGCCCCCACCCCATCCCCACTCCCCGCTACCCCCGACCCACCTTCAGAGTTCAGTGCAATCACTGATTTCTCAGCAAAGGCCCCCCCTCAGCCCCCTCCCCCATTTACATACATTTGGGATCCATTTATCCCATTCTCCCACTGACATTTTGTCATGATTTGGTTAATGTCTGAAATTGGGGGGGCAGGGAGCGGCACCTGGGGGGCTCAGTCGGTTGAGCATCCGACTTTGGCTCAGGTCATGATCTCACGGTTTGTGGTTGCAAGGCCCACGTTGGGCTCTGTGCCGACAGCTCGGAGCCTGGAACCTGCTTCGGATTGTGTGTCTCCCTCTCTCTCTCTGCCCCTCCCCTGCTGTGCTCACTCTCTCTCTATCAAAAATAATAAACATTAAAAAAAATCTATGCTACGATTGAGAAAAAGCACAAACATTGTTTTCAAAAAATTCCTAAAGAAATTTAGCAATATGTTGAAATCATTCTCTTTAATTAATGTGTAATAAACCCCAGACGGTCCTGGGCAAACCAGATGGCCCCTCCATGACTGTATTGTACAAATTCACAGTTCAATTATTTCTAAAATTCTCCATTTAGAGTGACTGTGGGCACACAGAATTTCCTGATTCATCAGAGGTGCAGCCAGAGCCATCGTCCTATGCTCCAGTGTCCTAACTCCTGACAATGAACTTGAAAAAGCTCCCCACCGCCTTCCAACAAAGCCTAAACTCCTTAGCTTGGCCCCCAAGGTCCTTCAGACCCTCAGCCTTGGCACTCACCATTCCCCCAAGCTGCTCTAACTTCTAGAAGCTGCCAGTGGCCTGTGGCTTCTCACCTCCAATCCCTCCCCTCCATTAACTCTAGCAGAATCCAATCCCCTCCCCTCAAGGACCACATGGAAACACCCCCTCCTCCATGAAGCATTCCTTCCTCCTCCTTCATACTCTGAGAACACTCGGTCTACACTGTTCTCTAAGCCCTGCCTTTGTAGAAAGCTCTCTGTTTGTTTTTACATCCTCCGCTAAGCTGCAAGTTCTCAGAGATCAGAAGAAAGGTCTTCAGTGTTAGTGTTTCCAGGGGCGCCTGCGGGGCTCAGTCGGTTAAGCATCCGACGTCAGCTCAGGTCATGATCTCGTGGTTTGTGAGTTCGAGCCCTGCGTCGGGCTCTGTGCTGACGGCACGGAGCCTGCTTGGGATTTTCTCTCTCTCCCTCTGTGTCCTTCCCCTGCTCACTCTCTCTCACTCTCAAAATTAAATAAATAAACATTTAAAAACAACAATAGGGGCACCTGGAGGGCTCAGTCGGTTAAGCGTCCGACTTCGGCTCAGGTCATGATCTTGCAGTTTGTGAGTTCGAGCCCCGCATCGGGCTCTGTGCTGACAGCTCAGAGCCTGGAGCCTGCTTCGGATTCTGTGTCTCCCTCTCTGTCTTCCCCTCCCCTGCTCGTGCCCTGTCTCTCTCTCTCTCAAAAATAAACATTAAAAAAAAAAAGTTGCTGGGAGAAAAAACATCCCTAGTTCTCATCACAAGAAAAAACCTCTGTAACTATGTATGGCGACAGGTGTACGCTGGATTTACTGCGGTGAGTATTTCGCAGTATATATACAAATATAGAATCATGATGTTTGTTGTACATCTGAGACTAATATAATGTAATATGTCAATTATTCATTTTTTAAACCTGTCTTAAAAATATTATCTTCAGTGCCGCTTCCCGACGATAAGGTGACCACGGTGTCCTGGTTTGCCTGGGAGGAAGGTGTTTCCTCGAATGTAGGACTTTAGTGTGTGAAGTCCCAGGCCAATGGAAGGCTGGTTATCTTACTAGAGACTGTGATTTGGAAAATACAGTTTTGCCTCTCAATTTCTGGCCTGCCTACCAGATAAGTTCAATGACAGGGGGTTTCATTATTTGTAGCAATCATATAAATAAACCAAGAAAACACGTCTAGAAAGAGAGAGAATACACCTACATGTTAATAATTCTTGTCTTTGGGTGGCAGGACTATGCGTGATTTTTTTTTTTTTCTTTTCTTTTCTGGAATTTCTCAACTTTCTATAGTGAGCACTTTTATACTGGTGAAATCAAACTCTTGGGGCCCCCCGTGTGGCTCAGTTCATTGGGCGTCTGACTTCAGCTCAAGTCATGATTTTACGGTTCGTGGGTTCAAGGCTCATATCGGACCCTGTGCTGACAGCTCAGAGCCTGGAGCTGTTTTGGATTCTGCACCTCTATCTCTCTCTGCCCCTCCCCAGCTCGCACTCTGTCTCTCACTCTCTCTTGAAAATAAACACTAAAAAAATTATAAAAAAAATAAGAAATCAAATCTTGAGGGTTTAAACTTATGAAAGATAAAAATGGATAGATAAATAGTATCTACGCCAAGTTTGCCGTCTGTCCCATTTTCAACAAACATTCTGAGATCTGTTTTCCAGAGGCAGGAGAAAAGGCTCACTCCTTCCTTCTGGGAAGATCTGAAAAGAAACGGTGACTCTTCACCTCACCCTCTGAACCCTCCTCGGGAAGCGCCCTGATGAAGCGACCGGGCTGTACCCACGCTGGACCACCACCCGCTCTTTGAGCGAAGAGACGGGCGCTGGCCGCTGACCTTTCTCGGAGAAGGGGCTGGTCCAGAAGAGGGCTGGGAAATCTGGAATCCTGGTAGGTGGCAAAGGAAGCTTCCAGGTGGAAATCAGCATCTCCTTGGTTACTGTAAACGGGCGACGGTTTTCCGAACTTACTTGACTCTAAAGGTGATGGTGACTCTTTCCTTAAAATAATGCGTTCATCGGGCTCTTTGATAACCTAAGTGACAATGCGCGTTATTCTTTCGTTATGATTTTGCTCTCATCTGCTTACTTTAGGGCTGGGGGTGGGTGGGGGGAGGAAGGGGGCGAGCTAACTGAGTCCCTGCCCAAAGGAGCTCCCGCAGTAAAAGAGCGGCCGGAGGAGGCGACACTGGAAACAAAATGCTCAGGAGCCAAGGGCAAGGGCGAGAGAACCAAAAGTCTGCACGTTTGGCGCATATTAACAAGCCAAAACAAACTCCCGCTCCGGACTTGGATTTGAGGGGATAAGGGATTACCGGGTTCGGCAAGGATATAATTTTTTAAATAAAACAGTTAAAGGCATGGCCTCAAAAGCTCGGTAGACTCCATTTCTCTGCCTACATCATCTACTTTCACGTTGTAACATAGGAGGGTGAGCCCTCCACCCTGACAAACCAAACTTCCAGAGCAAGCGGTTTACCACCTCTATGTGTTATAAAAAGTATTTGATTGGGGGGGAAAAAAAACAATAAAAATACCTACTGGTAAAATAGGTACCGGGGCTACGGACATTGGTGATTCATTCTACAAACGGAAAAGGCTTCTATGAGGGGAACAGAGCAACCGAGGCGGAGTGTCCGCAGGGGCGCCTGGGTGTCCCTTACACGCTGGTGAAACCCCAGCAACTCCACCAGCAGCACCTGCTAGACGTATCCTTCCCCCCGCGTTGGGGGGTGCAGATAACTGACAGAGAAGCTGGAGATAAATCATCTTACGAACGCTACTTCTACAATTACCTTTACGTTAGCGGCAAGGCTGTCAAGAGAAGAAGCTAGAAGAAAGAGGAACAGGTGTTTCAGTGACTCATTTTTACCAGTAACCCCTACGGCTGCTGTTCGGTCGCTTCCACAGCAGCGCGAAACTATGACACGCGAAGGAATTATTAAAGAATCTAAGCGCTCCCTCGTGAATGACACTCTCAACTTTCATGTGTCCCTGGAGTCACAGTGATCCTATCTGAGTGTGTCTGTCCTCTTGAGGTCCAGTGAGGTTATATTATTAACGACAGCACACAGGGACGCGGAAAGGGCAAGCGAGGGTCTGGAGCGAAGCAGTAAATTCAGCCATCCTCACGCGGCCCGGAAAACAAAACTCGTATTCGCCCAGGTGCCCCGAGCCTGAAAGAAAGCCGCGTGACTCTCATATAAAATTCACATATTCTGCCTCTTCTGCCGTTCCCTTCCCAGCCGGTTTACGTGGAGATCCTGTTCACGCACAACTCTCCGGCGTGCTTGTCCGAGGCAGACACGAGGGTTCAGTGGAGACGACGAACAGACAAGAGCCTGGGAAAACTTGAGGCAGGGAAGGGAACGGCATTAGGACGGCCCCACGCGCTCACGGGTAAGGGAGGAGACCGCGAGCCGGAGAACGCGAAGAATGACTAGGAAGTGAGGTCACACATCCACGCGGGCAAAATCAAGACCAAATTGGATTCTGCCAAATGCAGGGGCAGGGGAAACGCTTCTGGAATGAGTATCTGCAAGGCTATGCCAAGGATGCTGTGGTTTCCCCCTCCGTGCTGGCGGCTTTTCGTGGACTCCTGCTGTCCCTCTGCCGCTGGCAGTAAGAAGGAAGATACGAAAAGGCCTTTTTAAAGACCGGTGATTGCCACATCCTCCCGGCATGCACGTGCGTGTGTGTGTGCATGCGTGTGTGTGACCATCTTGTCCCAGAAGATCTCTTCTCCCCGACTCCCCACGGAGCGGGGACCTGGCAATGCTAAGGTCCTTTCGGCTATAGCCACAGATCTGCCCTGTTGCTAGAAAGCCCCTTGCTACCGGCTTGGATCACTGCCTTTCACAAGGGGCCTGCCCTGTTCTCTTGCTTCTCAAAGTGCAGTCCGTGGGCCAGCCGCGTTGTCACCCCCGGGAAGCTTGCAAGGAAAGAAGGCGCCCAGGCCCAGCCCCGGCCCTCCTGAGTCGGAATCTGCAGTTTAAGGAGAGCCCCAGGTGATTCCAACGCACATTCACGTTCGAGAAGCCACTGCGGTGTTCTGCCTCAGGCCTGGACACGAATGAGCTGAGGGTGACCGAAGCAAAGGTCTGGCTCGGGACCCACAGGGATTCCAAGGGTCTGAGACCCCGGAGGCCTGAACGTTGTCTCTAACGGTAGGTGTGCCCTGTGCGCTCTGGAACCTCTCTGGGACCTCGGTTCTCCATCTGCCAGGAGCGAGAAAAGACAAAGAGGCCAAGACCACCGTGAGGCACGAGAGTCCTGGCGTAGCTGAGCCGGCATTAGGCCCGACGTGTCCTCCCCGGGAGAGGACACTTGCCTTTGCTGGGTCTCACCGTAACGGGCAAGACAGCTGCTGCTTTTCTAGGCTACGTGGGGGATTTTCAATCCAAGGGACTTAAATTAAGTGTCAGAGGTGATAAAGCACTTTCTGCTTCAAACCCTGCGCTCTGTCCTTGGTCGGCTGCTAACAGTCACCGCGATCCGGGAACACCGGTTTGAATTACTAAAAAGACTCCGCGCAGCCCCTGCAGAGTATAAGCCTTTAAGCCTAGAATAGGGAACGTGTCGTCAGAGATGGCCTCGGTCCAGCTCCACCAGGAGCGAGGAAGAGAGGCCAGCACTGCTCGCCCAGAACTTTCGTCAGGTTCAGGAACGGACGGACTTCACTGCCGGGACCTTCGGAGCGGACGCATCGTGAGGCGAATGCCACCAAGCGATGCGTTCACTCCAGGACTCAGCATACGGTCCGGGGACCCCCCGGGCCTCACCGACAACTTCCGGGACAGCTGCAAAGCCCCAACTGCTCTCACGATAACGATACTAAGACACGAGTGCTCTCTCTCTCATTCTCTCACGAGAGAATTTTCCAAAAGCTCCCTGACATGTCACGACACACCACTCTACATGGCTGACAGAATGCGTGCTTGTAATATTCCTGTCTTTTACGAATTTCTCAGTTTCAATTTCTAACATGCTAACTATGAATAGATGCCATCCACAGACACAAAAGCTCTTTGGGGTCCTCAATCATATTTAAGAATGCAAAAGGGTCCCGGGGCGCCTGGGTGGCTCAGTCGGTTAAGTGTCTGACTTCAGCTCATGATCTCAAGTCTGGCGGGTTCGAGCCCCGCGTCGGGCTCTGTGCTGCCAACTCAGAGCCCAGAGCCTGTTTCAGATTCTGTGTCTCCCCCTCTCTCTCTGCCCCTCCCCTGCTCGTGCTCTGTCTCTCTCTGTCTCAAAAATAAACAAACCTAAAAAAATTTGTTTAAAGAATGCAAAGGGGTCCCGCCAGCTCCGCGTGAGACTCCCTGCCGTAACCGCCTCAGGTCGAGCGCGCGCCCCTCTTGCCGGCCTGGCATCTTGTAAAGCAAAGCTTGGATCACCGCCAATCCCGCTCCCCAGCCCGCCCCACCCCCGGCCCCACTCTTTCCCGTCGAGAGGAATGGCGAGCCGCCTCTGTTGGCTGTGTGCGGGGTCTTTGAGGGTGTTTACATCAGGACGAGCCCCTGCCCTTCCCGCCCAGCCAGGGAACACCTGGTGGTGGTGCCACGCCGAGAATTCACCTTCAGCCGCTGGGGACACCAGGAAGGGGACAGCTTCCCCCGTCCCCACCCCACCCCCGCCTCTGCTCTGGGGAAACCCCTTCCCTGCGAACTCCACAGCCGGATGGCACCTGACAGTTAGGCCGAGGAGCTTCCAAAGAAACTCGGGAGGCTTTAGAACGAAAGATTTAGGGGGGGCCTGAGTGGCTCGGTCGGTTGAGCATATGACTCTTGGTTTCGGCTCAGGTCACGATCTCACAGGCTGAGGGTTTGAGCCCCACATCGAGTTCTGCACTGACAGTGCAGAGCCTGCTTGGGATTCTCTCTCTCTCCCTCTCTCTCTGCCCCCCTCCTCTTGCTGTCTCTCTCAAAATAACTACATAAACATTTAAAAAAAAAAAAAAGAATGAAAGAAGATTTAGAAGGAGGATGCATTCCTTCCCACTGGGGAACATGTAGGGGTAACAAGAAACCCCAGTACCTCTTCTCCCTGGAAAAGGTAGGTTTGAAAACTTAGGTTTTCTCCTAGACTTCTGGGACGGAAGCTCTGCAATATTCTCACCAAAGGGCTTTGCGCTGTCCACCTGCAAGAAAAGAAAGAAAGAAGATTCGAACCCACCGCAGCTCATATTACCCTCTCATTACCTATAATGCCTTTCTCCCCCTCAATTGCAAGCCACGCAGGTAAGAAAAGGTTGGGGGGGGGGCTGCCTGGGCGGCTCAGTTAGTTGAGCGTCCAACTTTGACTCAGGTCATGAGCTCACAGTTCGTGAGTTCGAGCCCCGCATCGGGCTCTGTGCTGACGGCTCAGAGATGGGAGCCTGCTTTAGATTCTGTGTCTGCCTCTCTCTCTCTCTCTGCCCCTCCCCCGCTCGTGCTCTGTCTCTCTCAAAAATAAATAAACATTGAAAAAAAAATTAAAAAAGAAGAGAAGGCTGGGAACACAGGGAATCACATCTCCATGTACCATAAATGTGACACCCACAAAGGAAGCTGTTTGTCCTCATCTTTGCTGAGGCTTCGACGGGACGTACGGGTTAAATCTTAGCGCAAAGTTGGACACAAATTATATTCTAACCGCGGGTTCAGAATCAAGCCCAGAAAAGAGTAAATGAAGTTTTTTTCGAAATCTTTCACAACAGGGCAGAGTTTCATGGTCCTAGGCAGGGAGCAGTGCTGGCCTAGGCAGGGTCGCCCCTGAAATCAGGGGATTGTCACAAGGTGGCACTTCGGCCTCCCCCATTCCCTTCCAGTCTGAGGTCTGTATCCTCGAGGGGAAAAAAAGAACAGTGGCAGCTGCGTTATTTAAATTAAGATGACCTTATTACCCTCAATTGGACACCGTAATCTGTAAACAGGTCCAAACACTTGAAATACAGAACTCCTCCAGAATTCTTACGGCTGAGTCGCTGGGGTTTTTTATCGTTTATTTCTGTCATTTTTTTTTTTTTAATTTCAAGAAGGCAGGTTATAATGTTATCTTCATTCTACTTTCATAATTGTATTGATTAGAATTTACTGTCTCCGCGACATTAAGTCCTCTGAATTTTAATGCTCCTGCTTAAACGAACATCACAGGGGCGCCTGGGGGGCTCAGTCGGTTAAGCGGCCGACTTCAGCCCAGGTCATGATGTGAGTTCGAGCCCCGTGTTGGGCTCTGTGCTGACAGCTCGGAGCCTGGAGCCTGCTTCAGATTCTGTGTCTCCCTGTCTCTCTGCCCCTCCTCTGCTCACACTCTGTCTCTCTCTCTCTCTCTTTCAAAAATAAATAAACATTTAAAAAAATTAAAATAAAATAAAATAAAAAAATAAAGGAACATCACATGCCATCAGGAAATCCGGCTCCGTGAAAGAGTTACTACATACAAAGTATTTAGAAAAGATCTCGGTACATAGCAGAGGCTGTATAAGAAATTAGTTAAATAAAATAAATACCAAGCAGGTTTTATTCCCTATGAAATCTATCAAGATTTTAAGATTATGTAGCCCAAAGGGCCTCGACTACGGTTGTATTTCACAAAAATGTATTTCAGGGGCACCTGGGGGGCTCAGTCAGTTCAGCGGCCGATTTCGGCTCAGGTCATGATCTCAAAGTTTGTGAGTTCGAGCCCCGCATTGGGCTCTGTGCTGACGACTCAGAGCCTGGAACCTGCTTCGGATTCTGTGTCTCTGCTCCTCCCCCACTCAGGCCCTGTCCCTCTCTGTGTCTCAAAAATAAATAAATGTTAAAAAAAAATGTATTTCAAATGCAATGAGGCAGGCTGTCCAGTAAACTCAGTTCAACAATATTGAAAGATTGGTTGCTAGGCTTTTACGGTTTTTACCCAGGTTACCGTGAGGAAAACGGCTGCTCTGTAGTCTCTGGTCAAATAACATCTCTGTTTTACCTTCAAAGTCACTCTGCGCAGTCACCTCAGTCAAGAGCACCCTGACTTTGGGGTTGACCACACTTCCTATCTTTTTTTTCTTTTTGAGAGAGTGTGCACGAGCAGGGGAGAGGGGCAGAGGGAGAGAGATACAGAGAGAGAGAGAATCCCAAGCAGGCAGTCCCAATCCTGCGACCCTGGGATCATGACCTGATCTGAAATCAGGATGCCAAAGCTCAACCCACTGAGCCGCCCAGGCGCCCCTCACACCTCACACCTCACGCACAAACATCGCCACCGCTGACTTCGCTGAGCCAAATTAGCAATTTGACGGTAACATCGACAGTTAACTATTAAGAGTTAAAAGGAATCCTGGAGAATAAAACATTAACTAGAATGTGGAATAAAGAACATGAAATAATATAGGAAATGCTTTTAATGTAATATTAACCATATATATTGAGAAATGAGTCTGTATATACAATATAATGATAACTTTGTGGGAAAAAATAAAGCCTTATGAATATTTAAAAAGTGAAAGAAAATGAATTAAAGAAAATGTTTATTTTTATTACACCGGTGAATTTAGAGGTAATCGTTTAATTTTTCTATATTTTCCATTACTTAAAAAACTTTTTTTTAATGTTTCTTTCTTTTTTTTTAAGATTTTTTTTAATGTTTATTTATTTTTGAGAGACATAGAGACAGAGCACGAGCAGGGGAAGGGCAGAGAGAAAGGGAGACACAGAATCTGAAGCAGGCTCCAGGCTCTGATGAGCCATCAGCACAGAGCCCGATGTGGGGCTCGAACTCACAGACCGTGAGATCATGACCTGAGTTAAGTCAGCTGCTCAACCGACTGAGCCACCCAGGTGCTCCTGTTTCTTTCTTTTTGAGAGAGGGACAGAGTGTGAGCAGGGGAGGGGCAGAGAGAGAGGGAGACATGGACTCTGAAGCAGGCTCCAGGCTCCGAGCTGTCAGCACAGAGCCCGATGCGGGGATCGAACCCACAAACTGTGAGATCCTGACCTTAGCCGAAGTTGGATGCTTAACTGACTGAGCCACCCGGGTGCCCCTCTGTTACTTTTAAAGTCGTCAAAACAATGCAAGGAGGGCGCGTGAGCTGCTGTAAGTTTCCCTATACTTCCTGAGGAATAAACCTAAGAAAGCTTTGATTAAGGGCTCTGAGTAGGGCACCTCATTGCTTCTTCCTGCAGACATATTTTTCTTCCTGCTCTTTAAAGTAAAAACAACCTCATTTTAAAAACTCAAGCCATTTTCTTGAAAACTGATGAAGCTTCTGTTGGTGATGGGGACGCAGCGCAGGTCGGCCTTCCCCGTATGTCTTCTCCCCCTGTCGCTCGGCTGATTCTTCTGGATAATGGCAGGTTGTCACAGGCAGGCGTCATCCTCTGTTAATAACTTCCAAAGATTAAAAATCGGGACGACTTGTGAGCGAGTCCTCCGCACGAGACACCCTTGTATGGCTTTCCCGACGACGACTCCAGGAAGCGAGCTGCCTTTCATCACGGTTCCTATTCGGTTTGAATTCCCTCTTTATTTAATATTATTTAATATTACCCATGAGTCTTCGCGGCCCGACCTTCCCGTGTTCTGCCCTCATTCGTACCTTCACCCTTCCAAACTCGGAAAAATAATTTTAGGCTCACGTGTCTAACTACAAATGGAGGTTTGCTTTCCCCGGAGATTCTGAAGTTATTTCCGAAGCTCGGCTGAGCCGGCTGGTCCTGGACGAAGCGCCTGGGGGGGCAGGGCGGGGGGCCCCGGGGGGGCATGCTCTGGGGCACTCTGTCGAGATTACTGTCTTTCAGCTTCAGCCTCATATTATTTAAGGGGAATCTTGGCCCCTCTGGTGGAGAGAAAGGCCTTCTTGACTTATCCCGCTCTTCCTGAAACCAAGGAGAAACGGTGTTTTTAAAAATGAAAATGGAGAAAAAAGGAAGAAAGATCCCATCAGAATATAACTGTATTTAATCTAACTTGGCTTAAATAAGGTAGAAGAGTGAGCACCTCAGATTCGCAAAACATGAGCTTAGAAAGGGTCTCGTCTCTACTTAGCTTTTCCCCAGTTCAGCCTAACATCGTTCGTATTTATAGCTCACTAGTATAATATCTTTCAACCAATAACAGCGACATTTATTTGTATTAGGAGAAAGTTGGGGGAGGCGCCTGGGTGGCTCAGTCAGTTGAGCATCTGACTCTAGATTTTGGCTCAGGTCACGATCTCACGGTTTGTGGCTTTGAGCCCTGTAGTCAGGCTCTGCGCTGACAGCATGGAGCCTGCTTGAGATTCTTTCTCTCTCTCTCTCTATCTGCCCCTCCCTGCTCTCTCGCTCTCAAAATAAATAAGTAAACAATTTTAAAACAAGAAGAAGAGGGGCGCCTGGGTGGCTCAGTTGGTTGAGCGTCCGAATTTGGCTCAGGTCATGATCTCATGGTCCATGGGTTCGAGCCCCGCATCGGGCTCTGTGCTGATGGCTCAGAGCCTGGAGCCTGTTTCGGATTCTGTATCTCCCTCTCTCTGCCCCTCCCCTACTCACACTCTGTCTCTTCCTCTCAAAAATAAATAAACATTAAAAAAATTAAAAAATTAAAAAACAAGAAGAAGAAAGTTGGAAGGTATCAGACACGCCTCCCCTATCCCAGATAGATGATTGACAGACAGGAGAGAGAGAGGGAATCTGGCACACACCGCACTCCTGCAATTTCGCGTCAAGGAATTTATTGTAAGGAAATAATTACAGCTATGTGTATAGCTACAAACATTCTTATAACTGTTCCAAACGTAAGAAGTCAGCGATACTGGTGAGTAAGCACTGCCGGGAACCCGCGGTGCTCTGATACTCAGCTGGGCGACGCTGGGGCAAAGCCTGTCCGCTGTCCCAGCCACTCCGGCCGTCTCCACCGCTAGAGGGCGCTGCGGGGAGGCCGCGAGCCGGGAAGGGGAGGCCAGGCTCCCAGCCCCAGCGCCGCCTTCCATTGCTGTCTATGTCACCCCAGCAACCGCTCTTCACCTTCCGAGTGACAGAGGTGCCAGCTTTATAGTGCTCCTCCCGTAACCCCAGAGCTAGCCTCCCGTGCCCCCCTCACACCTTCCAGCGCCAGCTGGCCAGAGCCCCCCACTCAGAGCTCTGGGAGAGGACCCTTCCTCCAAGCTCCTGGGCCACCAGCGGTAAGCAGCGCCCCTCACAGAGATCTGACCCCCCACTGCTCAGTCCCGCCTCTGGATCCCTGAGGAAGCACCCAGGAAAGCGGCCCCTGCCCACAGGTCTGGGTCCCACTTCTGTGGGGTCTGGTCTCTTCCTCAGGCTTCTGCGTTCTCGATGACTCCACCTCTTCCCTTTGTTCCCCCAGCCCTGGGGCTGGAAGCCGCTTCCTGAAATTTCCATGTCTGTCGCTTCGGTGTCCCTTTCACCCTTAAGTCCTTCAAGCCCCGTTTGGCCTTTTACTTTAAAACATTAAATCTTTTGGGGCAGCTGGGTGGGTCAGTTCGTTGCACATCTGACTCTCGATTTTGGCTCTGGTCATGATCTCATGGTTCATGAGTTCAAGCTCCGTGTTGGGCTCTTTGCTGACAGCGTGGAACCTGCTTGGGATTCTCTCTCTCCCTCTGCCCCTCCCCCACCACACAGGTGCATATGATCTCTCTCCCTCTCTCTCAAAAAATAAACAAACTTAAAAAAAATAAAATATAAAATGTTTTTATTAAAATAGCATGTGCAGTTAGTTTTCCTGACTGAACTCTGACTACCATATCAGTGAAGCGCCCAACAACAGGAAAATGGCTAAATTGTGGTACTTCCATACAACGGACTACGAAGAAAAACTGCCTAGCGTAAGAATACTTAAGGACGCAAGAGACATGCTCATGGTACATTAGGTGAAAAAGGAAAGATGCAAAATAATACGCAGTATACCATGATCTCAATCTTTTAACATTAAGATAACGTGTGTGTGTGTGTGTACAGAAGACTATGCTCAAAAAAATGAGTCATGCTCACCTCTAGTAATAAGAATGACAGGCAATTTTTATTTCATCCTTTTTGCTTATCTGTATTTTCTAATTTTCTAAAATAAATACTTTTGTTATAAAAAAATAAATCTGGGGCCCCTGGGTGGCTCAGTCGGTTAGGCGTCTGACTTCGGCTCAGGTCATGATCTCACGGTCTATGAGTTCGAGCCCCGTGTCAGGCTCTGTGCTGATGGCTCAGAGCCTGGAGCCTGCTTCAGATTCTGTATCTCCCTCTCTCTCTGCCTCTCCCCCACCCACACTCTGTCTCTCTCTCAAAAATAAATAAACATTAAAAAAATAAAATAAATGAATCTATTACTTTAAAAAGTTAATACTTGGGGCCCCTGGGTGGCTCAGTTGCTTAAGCAGCCAACTTTGGCTCAGCTCATGATCTCACAGTCTGTGAGTTCAAGCCCCGCATCGGGCTCTGTGCTGACGGCTCAGAGCCTGGAGCCTGCTTCGGATTCTGTGTCTCCCTCTCTCTGCTCTTCCCCTGCTCTTGCTCTGTCTCTGTCTCTCTCTGTCTCTCAAAAATAAACATTAAAAAATTTTAAAATGAATAAAAAATAAAAATAAAAAGTCAACACTTAAAGAAAGACCTATATTAGGAGATCAAAGCAAGATTAAGATGATGGAGTGGAAAAGAAAGATAAACTGAAAAATTACTGTGCACCTGTATCAGCCTGGTATAAATAGTGGGTAAATAAGGAAATACTGGGGCACCTGGGTGGCTCAGTAGGTAAAGCCTCCGACTCTTGACTTTGGCTCAGGCCATGATCTCATGGTTCTTGAGTTCGAGCCCTACATGGGGCTCTGCACTGACAGTACAGAGCTTGCTTACGATTCTCTCTCTCTCTCTCTCTCTCTCTTTCTGCCCCTCCCCCACTCATGCTGTCTCTTTCAAAATAAATAAACTTTTTTTTTTTAAATAAGGAAAACCTAAAAAGCAGCTAAGGCCTTCCTTAAAATTAATCGTTGGCCCCCCATCATTATGAAGCCCAGAGGATTGATGGATTTGCCGAGACCAGTGACGCTTTTCCAGGACCCCCTTATTCCGCAGCCTACATTTTCAAGAGTTTTCCCGGGCACCGGGCAAGATTTGGGATGATAAGCAAAGTACCTGAAGAAGCTTTACAAATTACATTCACCCATGCTCCAGACTGTTCTAGAAAGGATTTTAAATGGTTAAAATCTATGAGCAATACGGTAAAAGAAACACCAAAAGTAATCAGGATGAGGGGAGAACAGGGCCGAACAAGAGAGTGAAATGGAGGTGGTGCCCCAGGACCCTTCCTGATCACCAAAGACGGCCCCAAACACAACTCGGAGCCGCAGCCTCAGCACAAGAGGGAAGGAATACTCGTATTGACAAGATCAAGAGCAGAAGTCATGAAACAACAGCAAAAAAGCTAACTAGCTTACTCTTGTCAAACTTGTGATTTTAGCTTTCACATCGATTTTCTATCTGCTCCCACACACACCATGGGGAATCCCTGTCAACACAGCCTAACGGGACAGGCTGAACAGTCCGAATATAGAAACTCAAACCCAGCCATGCGTCTCCAGGTTTCTCTTCATCCAGTTGCATCTAAACTTGGTTACCGCGTTTGAGCTGAGAAAATTCCGTGGAGCATATTCCTGACGGATCCACCACTGGCTTCTTGATTATACTCACGGAAAATCTGTTTCTATGCAGGAACACGCGCTCTCGGATGGCCGTCCTTGTGGAAAACTCTATTTGGGGAGCAATGCCCTGAAAATGAAATAGCATAAGAACAGCACATGAATTACTGGAAACGGATTCTTTGTGCGTCCCATTCTAGCTTGAAAGCGTGTAAGAACCTACCTACTCTTTGTGTGGCTGGCATAACTTACCACACTTACCACCTAAAATATATACATATGGGGCGCCTGGGTGGCTCAGTCGGTTAGGCATCCGACTCTTGGTTTTGGCCCAGGTCACCATCTCACGGTTCGTGGATCGAGCCCTGCGTCGGGCTCTGCACTGACAGCGTGGAGCCTGCTTGGGATCTTCTCTCTCTCCCTCTCTCTCTGCCCCTCCCCCCCTCACTTACAAACTCATGTGCTCTCTCTCTCTCGAGATAAATAAATAAACATTAAAAATTTTTAATAAAATAAAAAATAAAATATATCTGCAACAAATACATATGCAATGGAATATTATTTGGCCTTAAAAAAGAAAGAAATCACGCCATCTGTGACAACATAGAAGAATCTAGACCACATTACGCTAAGTGAAATAAGCCAAAGAGAGACAACTATGATGTGTCTCACTTATTATGTGGAACCTAAAATAGTCAGACTCATAGAAGCAGAGAACAGAATGCCGCCTGCCAAGGGCTGGAGGCTAGGGGAAGTGGGCAGATGTTGGTCAAGGGTACAAGGTTTCAGTTAGTTATGCGAGATGAACGGGTTCTGGAGATCCATCGATGCACGGCAAAGCGACGACAGTTAATAATACTGTACTGTATATTTGAAATTTTCTTTTTTTTTAATGTTCATTCATTTTCAAGAGCATGATTGGGGAAGGGACAGAGAGAGAGGGAGACACAGAATCTGAAGAAGATCCAGGCTCTGAGCCGTCAGCACAGAGCTCAAAGCAGGGCTTGAACTCACAAACCATGAGATCATACCTGAGCAGTAGTTGGACGCTTAACCGACTGAGCCACCCGGGCGCCCCTATATTTGAAATTTTTAAGAGGGTAGATCTTAGGTGTTCTCGGAAAGCAAGGGAGGAAGGAAGGCAGGAAGGAAGAGAGAGAGGGAGAAAGACTCAGTTAGTGATAATAAGTGATGGATAAGTCAATTAGCTCGACGGTGGCAATTATTTCACAACGTATATCAAAACATCAGGTTGCGCACCCAAAATGTATACAATTTTTATCTGTTGGTTACACATCAGGAAAGGGAAAAAATAAAATACATACATAACAGGAAGAACCACGCGCTACGTACCACGTACCACGTGCCAGGCTCTGACCTAAGGGCTCTACACTTATTGACCCACCCAGTCCTCACAACAACCCCGTGAGTTGGAGCCTGATAGTCTCCACTTTGTAGGTGAGTAAGCTAAGACATAGAAAGTTCAAGTAAGCTCCCGCTGTGACGGCAGAGCTGGTCCCTGACCCAGGCATTCTGGCTCCAGCATCCACGCCCTTAGTTACTTTACTTAAAACTCTGAGCCACAGGGGGGCGCCTGGGTGGCTCAGTCAGTTAAGCATCTGACATGAGCTCAGGTCATGATCTCTCTGTCTGTGAGTTTAAGCCCCACCATTGGGCTCTGTGCTGACAGCTCAGAGCCTGGAGCCTGCTTCCGATTCTGTGTGTGTGTGTCTCTCTCTACCCCTACCCTGCTCACACTCTATCTGTCTCTCTCAAAAATAAACATTAAAAGATTAAAACACTGAACCATAGAATCGGGTGAGATTATCTAGGAGGTGAGATAGATAGAGGGTCTCCTTCCCTGCCTACTCGCTTTGAAAAATGTGCTTCGGGGGCGCCTGAGTGGCTCAGTCGGTTAAGCGTCCAACTTCGGCTTAGGTCGTGATCTCGCGGTCTGTGAGTTCGAGCCCCGAGTCGGGCTCTGTGCTGCCAGCTCAGAGCCTGGAGCCTGCTTCAGATTCTGTGTCTCCCTCTCTCTCTGCCCTTCCCCTGCTCATACTCTGTCTCTATTCCTCTCAAAAATAAATAAATGCTAAAAAAAAAAGAAAGAAAAAAAAAAAAGAAAAATGTGCTTCGGATCTTACACCAAATATTTATGCTCATCAGATCTATTTCCCAACTCTCCATTTTGTTTCATTGACTGACGCTTTTTTTTTGGATAGGCACCATACTGAATAACACGCACACACGCACACGCACACACATGCACACACACTCGGTAATAACAAGGAATAAAGAACTCATGCACGCAATCGCATGGGTGACTCTCAAAGGCATTTTTCTAAGTGAAAGGAGCCAGTCTCAAAAGGGTCCTGACCACAGGATTCCGTTTACGGGACCTTCTGAAAAAGACAGAACTACAATGATGGAGAAGAGACCAGGGGTGAGGGGTGCGGGGGAAGATGTGCCTATAAAGCGATAAGGGGACGGGGATTTGGGGGTGATGGAAGAGTTCCACATTCCGATCATGGCGGTGGTTTCACGAATCTATACACGCGCTAAAATCCATATAACCGTCCGTTGAGAAAACCGATGTTGCCGCATGGTCATTTAAAAACTACAACTATCGGGGCACCTGGCTGGCTCAGCCAGTGGAGCCTGCGACTCTTGATCTTGGGGTCGCGAGTTCGAGCCCCACATTGGGGGTACAGATTACTTAAAAAGAAAATCTTAAATTAATTCATTAATTAAATAAAAATACATTATCTTTCTTTAAAAACGGAGGCTTTAGAGAGACACAAAGCAATTTTCCCAAGGTCCTGTGGCTTCTAAACGGCAAAACAGGAAGAGGACCTGGATCTGACTGAGTTACAGTACCCCCCACCGACCTCACGGACTCACCTGCAGCCGTCCCCCCTCCCCCCGCCCCCCAAGCATGACCCTCTGCTCTTCCCTCCCCCAGACGCCGCCACCTGGCCAGGGATTCCTTGCTTCATCTCCTGTCCCAGCCCCGGCTGTCTCTCGGAGCCCGTCCTCGCCTAGCTCCTCCAGGCCCTGAAAGCTCACATCCACCCTAGGACACAGCAAGAGGGGTCTGCGTCAGCGGAAGCCCGAGCGGGAGGGGAGACCGACGGGGGCTGCATCCTGACCACGCGCGCCAGGTTTGAGGGGCTTTCACGCGTGCGAGCTCATTCACTCCTGCCACGGCCTGGCTACCTGGCCACCATATCCCCGTCTGACGCGTGCGGGAACGAGCTTGGAGAGGTCAAGTCCGTGCGTTGAGCCACAGCTGGGAACGGGTGAGGCCGGGAATCGGCTTGTTTCCTGGGCGTTTATTCATCCTGTGCACTCGTCTCGTCCACAGAACGTGTCCTCACCGGCACAGCCGACAGCCTGTTTCCACTTTTTTCTTTTTCTTTTTCTTGTTCTTTTGGTTTTTTGATGGGTTTTTTTGGCTTTTGTTTTTGTGGGTTTTTTTGTTTGTTTTTTGCCTCTAGAATGTGATATGCCCGCATAAACGGTAGGCCTGGACCGGAGACTCAAGATTTCTGGGCTTACAGACACATGAGCCCAGGTGCTGCCACGTCAGGAAATCCAGGGGGGCCGTCTGACAAACGACATACAGTGACGTGACCCTCGCGGCCTCACCTCCAGCTAGGAGACAGCCCACGCGAAGGGGAGAGCGGGGGAGACTCCAAGGTCCGCAGCACCACTGGTTAGGATCTCAAGACCTTACGCGTGTGGCAGGCCTCAGGTCCCCCCGTGGCCTGGCCGTACGAGCCTGCACAAGTCTCCGCGTGAGCCACAGACTTCTGTGGTTTTTCACGGCCTCACAAGAAAGCCACGACAGTTTGAAAAGCTACAACGGCTCATGTTTCCCGTGAACCTAACCATATGCCACGCAGCGCGCTACACACCGCACACACAGCTAACCCCCGCAACAACCCGGTAGGGGACGTACTATGGTCAGTCCATTTTACAGCTGGGAAACTGAGGTCCACAGAGATTGAGCAATTTACCCAAAGTCGCAGTCATTGAGTGACAAAGCTGGGACCGAATCCGGACAATCCGAGTCCACGCTTTGCACCTGTGGTGGCCTGGCGAGACTTCAAACCTCCGTTCCATTTGTCTGGGGAGGAGGAGGGGGTGCCCTACCAGCAGGGAATCCACGCCCCGTAACCCATTCCTGTTCGCCTCCTATAACCTCCACGCCTGACCACGACTGACAGATAATAGGGAGGAATGTATTTTCTTGTTCACAGCAGCACCGATTTCCGCGGGATAGTTTAGAGCTGAAATTCATGGGCTCTCTCTTGTCTCTTGTCCCATTTCCTTAGCAAGAGGATGAGGGCAATGACGGCCAGGTCAATAAATGGATTTAACAGTACAAGTTTTCCAGAATCATGGAGCTGAAGAAAAAATGAAATTATTAACTAAAAGTAAAGAATGGGGGCGCCTGGGTGGCTCAGTCGGTTGAGCGGCCGACTTCAGCTCAGGTCATGATCTCACGGTCTGTGAGTTCGGGCCCCGCGTCGGGCTCTGTGCTGGCGGCTCAGAGCCTGGAGCCTGCTTCGGATTCTGTGTCTCCCTCTCTTTGCCCTTCCCTTGCTCACCCTCTGTCTCTATGTCTCTCAAAAATAAAAGAAATAAATGTTAAAAAAATTAAAAAAAATAAATAAATAAAAGTAAAGAATGAAGAAATAATAATATTCTTTTTGCTTACTTTACAAATTCAGTGTTCACCTAACAAGAAAACAAATTATATTCCAAAAAAAAAAATTCTTGGGGCACCTGGGTGGCTCAGTCAGTTAAGTGTCTGACTATTTAATTTCAGCTCAGGTCATGAGCTCACAGTTTGTGAGTTTGAGCCCCGAGTCGGGCTCTGCGCTTGGGATTCTCTCTCTCTCTCTCCCATTGTCCTGCCTCCCCCCAAAAATAAACTTAAAAAAAATGCTTGGGGCACCTGGCTGGCTCAGTTGGTAGAGCATGCGACTCTTGATCTCAGGGTCATGAGTTCAAGGCCCACATTGGGCATAAAGCTCAGTTAAAAAAATTTGTTTCAATCTAAAATAAATATATATAGAATAAATATATTATATATAATAAATATATCTAATAAAACAAACGGGTGCCTGGGTGCTTAAATTGGTTGAATGTCCAACTCTTGATATCAGCTTAGGTCATAAACCCAGGGTCATGAAATCGAGCCCCACGTCAGGCTCTGCACTAGGCGTGGAGCCTGCTAAAGATTCTCTTCCTCTTTCTCTCTCTCTCTCTCTTTCTCTCTCTCTTCCCCTCCCCTCCCCTCTCTCAAAATAAATAAACTTTAAAAATATAAAAATTAAATTAAATTTAAGAAATGAAACAAAACAACAAAATTCATAACCTCAGCAGGAAAAGCTGTTAAGGTATCAAGTGAAATAAAACGAAATACAGAAATACTATGAAGGAAAAGTCACATTTTAGTGGAGGAAATAAATCTACTTCTTAATGAATTAATAATGTAAGAGAAAATAAGTGAATGATTTGCCTCACCCCCGCATGTAATTCATACTCAAGTTCTATGATATGAATGTAGAGAAAGCAGACAAGGGGCTGAAATAAACATGGGAGAATTAGCACCTCACAGTGACCCAGAGTGTGCAAACTTTGAAGTGGCGAGCATGCTCCAGCCTTCATCAGCCCTGTGTCTCCAAGTGCATTCTTTTTTTTTTTTTTTTAATTTTTTTAAAGTTTATTTATTTCAAGAGAGACAGAGACAGCATGAGCAGGGCAGGGGTGGGGAGAGAGAATCCCAAGCAGGCTGTGCACCGTCAACGCGGAGCCCAACGTGGGGCTCAAACTCAGGGAACTGTGAGATCGTGACCTGAGCCAACACCGAGGGTCAGACACTTAACCGACTGAGCCACCAAGGTCCTCCTCTTCAAGCACATTCTGAAACTCCCTAAGCCGCCTTCCGAATCCATAAAATGAGGAAACGAAGAGTAGCCACCTTGCAGGGTCGAGGAGGGTCGAACGAGAGAACACGCGACAAACTCAGCAGAGTACTTGGCACCTAGTGAGCGTGCATTGAAGTCTGCTGCCATTAAAACTGTGGCAACTGGTCATATGTTGCTTTATAGAACATTCGAGAGCAATTGAGCCCCTCTATCTTTTTACAGATTGTTTAAAACATAGTTTCATTAACTTCGCTGATAGTTTACCTCCAATGTGTGCCGTGACAATTTTTCCCTGCGGTTTTATAGCCCTTTCTCTGCACTTATGAATAACTGCACACACAGCTTCCTATACGTTCTTCTTCCTACTTATGCCCATAAAGTTAAACAGAGACGACACTTAGGAAAACATAAGAACGTGTGTCTCTCCTC